>JAHPZR010020971.1:0-5000 GCA_019787425.1 Platygyra sinensis | reverse complement strand
ATCCTACAAAACGTCAGCATGGAAAAGAATGTACATATGTCGGCCGCTGGACTTCAAAGGCTTTGGAACTGCATTACCACAGAAATTATCCATGGTCTCACTTTTCCTGGAGTCCCCATCATTAATCTGCACGTAATCCCCACATGAACTTGCAAACTCGCTTGTTTGAAAATCCAAGTCAAGCTTTTCAAAGCTGAGCTCTACAACCTTCCCCTTTGGTACAGTGATGAGCCATTCGCAGTCAAATTCCGGAGGGTAGTCCTCAGGGCTTTGTAGAGTTCCATACAAACCAGTCAACTTCAGATTCACGTTGTTGGCATTTCCTGGTAGACAATGCCCCTCATCGTAAACTAGGAACAATGTGCACATATGATTAACGTAGTAGAGCTGGCACACGTCTCGTCAAGGAATGATCATGAGGGACAGAGTAAAATTCTCCAAGGTCAGAGAAACGCCAGGGAATTTTGTTTTGACTCAGGGAAAGCGATATCAGGAGGAAGGTCCGGGAGAATGAAAATATAACAAGGCAGCTCAAGTAAAATCGTTGGATTTCTGGCTTATTTATAGTAATGAAAGGTTGATATCAATTGAATAACAGTCTATATTATTTCAATTTAGTGATGGTCAATTTTGAGACCCGATAGCAACATCACTGGAGATATGGTGAAGAAAAAATAGTTTTATCGTTATAAATTAAAGCATACTCCGTCACTTTAGAGATATTAAATAAAAATTCCCAAGCATTTCCCCTCCCCCCAAATTTCGTCCACGCGTTTATCTTTTGCCCCCGCCCCCTACTCAAAAACGTACTGCGTGGTCCCTGAGAATTCCGAGACCTAGTCAAGTTGCTCTACCTCTGAGCTACTTAAGACTTGTGGGAGCAAGAGCTATCAGCTTGGGTTAAGGACGGTGCCTACCAAATACAAAGGTTTTTGCGCCAAGTTAGGACCACACGGAAAAAGTAGATATTTGCAAGGGCTATTGGAATCCACAAAGAAAAATAGAGGTAGCCACCCATTTTTTCGAGATAATTAGCCTTGAATCTCAACAAAAATGCTGACATCAGCATTTTTCTGAAAAAAGCGGGAAACGATATTTCTTCACAGATCAGTTTCCTTAGAATTCGCCTTTACATACAGAAAGGCAAACACATTTAAGAAGATCTTATACTACATGGCAAATGGTAACATTAAAATCTTTTTTGTTACGTTTTTAGTGACAAAATCGTTGCAAAATCGCTTTTAACGTCTCTGACAGCCGTCCTCTGGTTCAGCTAAAATACAGTGTAAATACCTTTTGCTCACGACCAGAAACTAATCACATTTTGAAAAGGCTTGCCGCTTCCATTTCGCAACAAAAAATGTAGGGGTAGCCACGCGTTTTTTTAAAGTTATTGATCTTTTTTGAAAACTTTTACGGTGCCCGTTACATTTTTTCCTGTCACCTCCCCAGTAAGTAAGACATTTGCGTGTCTGCGTGCGTACTACGCCATCTGCAGGTACATGTTTGCTGTTGGATTTCAGTGTAATTTTCGAAAGATAACAGCTAGATTTTCAGCCGGAAGACGTTAACAGTTAGTGGCTTGCGATATGCTGCTATTCTGGTCTCCCTGGTTTAAGTACAGGTTCATTAAAATTGATCTGGTCACCGTAGGAAAATTTTGCTTTAATTTTATTCGTGTGCTTGGTGGCGTAGTTAATTGCGTCAATGTCAACCCCAACGCGCGCGTGCTAAAACCATGGCTTGCGTGATGCGCAGAACGTGTGCGCACTAACAAAAGTAGGCACCGTCCTTAAACATATACTACAGTTACATTAGTCAATTATTAAAGCAGCTGTAAACTTACGCAGATCAACAGCTTTAAAACGTGCTTTAAAACCTTTGTTTGTTCGCACACCATCACGGCTGGCATGGAATCCAACCCACATGTGACGCCCAGAGGAATAAACATTGAAGGGCGTCTTTTTTCCACAGTAACTACCTCGAGGTTTATCTCCAAACCAGTTACCCTCGGAAACTTCAACATGGTCCATGTCAGAGTTACGAATACAGAAATTGTCCTTTGAATCGACAACGCTTTTGCCAAGTTCAAAATCAGTAAATGTTAATTTCACTCTTTTTCCATCAGGAACGTAAATCAACCAACCACAGGTTGTGTAATCCTGGTATGGTACAGGAAAGTCGGGAGTGAATATTGAACAGGAAGAACCTTCAACTCTAATCTGACCTGTTACTTGCCATGGAAAACGGCATATTCCACGGGCTTCTTCTGCAAATAAATTTAACAAAAACAAATTTCTTTACTATATGTCATGGGCTCGAATCTCGTTCAAGCGTATTTTTTATTGAGGTTTTACTGTGATTGACAATTGCTTATTATGCGTACATAACTGAGGTCTTTCATGTAATAAAGCCTTCACCTGCAATTCAAATATATGCAGATATCAACTTGGTATGATGGTCTATTTTTCACTTTTTCACATTCAAAAAATGATTTTCTGTCCACAGACCCTCTATTGTGTCTTGATATCTTCAAAATCGGAAGCAAAATTTTCACTGTGCAGGGAGGATAAGAACGGGTCAAAATGCAAGTGAGTGGGGTCGTGGAAACGACTTTCAGCTGGTGGTGTGGCGCTGCACTGTTTCTCCAAAAGTCACGGTATTGAATCCCGTTGAAGCTTGAAATGTTTTCAGACTTTCCGTTTACAGATGTTTATCTATTGAAAACTGGGTACATTGCGACAGTGGCTTTTCAAGAAGACCAGCTCCCATGCATGCAGGTCGTAGCCCCACAACCTAATTGGAAGAGCACTCATCTGTATCACAGGGATTGTGGCTCAGGGCCCCACACGGCTGGTTCAAATCCTACTAAAGCCTGCATTTATTCGGTGCCTTCTTTTTCTAAACTTCTTAGGTCACGTGCTTGTGTACAAAAATTGTTATGCATATAGAAAACCAATGTGAAGAGTGATCATCGCAGTAAATTTTCTAATTTAAGCAATTGGAAAGAAGAAGCCTGAAAAAAACAGGGCTTCAACGGGATTCGAACCCGTGACCTCCGCGATACCGGTGCGATGCTCTACCAACTGAGCTATGAAGCCACACATTGGGGAGCGAGGTCAATTTATTGAGTTCATATTTTCCCGTGCAGTGAAGTGACGTGAAGTCATATGAAATAATTCATATTTGTACTGCGGTTAGTAGATGAATGTGAAGAGTGATCATCGCAGTAAATTTCCAATTTAAGCAATGGAAAGAAGAAACCTGAAAAAAATCAGGGCTTCAACGGGATTCGAACCCGTGACCTCCGCGATACCGGTGCGATGCTCTACCAACTGAGCTATGAAGCCACACATTGGAAGCGAGGTCGAATTATTGAGTTCATATTTTCCCGGTGCAGTGAAGTGACGTGAAGAAAACCAGTCTGCATAAATTTTAAGGTACAAGTGATACTTTTGTTCTATATACTTGACCGAAAATTATGCAAACAGCATAAATGTTAACAATGTTCTAATAAGCGTAACCCCACGCACTTAAAAAGTACCTGACCCCTCCCCTTCATTCTCCCTATTTACCACCGTTTTCGTTGATACGCGACTTTCAAAAACAAAACACTTGCGGAAACGTTTCCAAAATTTCCGTCAATCATACATGTTATCGACAGACCGGATCGAAATCCACCAATCACAGCCCGCTAGCATGACATGAGGAAGGTCTGAAGGTCACACTAGTGGCTGTTATTGGTGGATTCGATCCGATCTGTCAATAACATGATATGCAAGACTGGCGGAAATTTTGGAAACGTTTCCGCGGGTGCTTTGTTTTCCAAAGTCGCGTATCAACGAAAACGGTGATAATAGATGTTTAGTGAAGTATATCAACCAAGCACACTAAACAAAAAAAATGGACAACTATTTTTCTCTTATTGATTGTTAAGCTCTAAGCTTATGTTATACTATATATTTTGTTAAATATTGACTAGAAATTGACAGTAAACGTTTGGTCGTAAAACAATATCCTTTACCACCCATGGAGAATTATTAGAAATTCAAGGAGGGGGAGGGTGGCTTTAAAGCCAAGTTTTTTTAAATGAAAGTAAGAAACATAACTGGGATTCCCTTAGTGGTAAGAAGAAGGGGTTAGAGGGGAAGGGGGCAAGGGTTTAAACCGAAAAAGCGTAGGGGTATGTTCCAAAACATTACAGTACGATTTACATGTCAGTGCTAATAGTTTTTACCCGCTCCAAGCACTGAAACACTTATGCTGAATTCTCGAGAACTGATCGTGCTATCTGTGTGAAACTTTATATACAGGCTTTCTCCAGTGGAGTAAATAACTTCAGGGTGGACTGTACCACAGTATGATCCAAGAAGGGGAGCTGCTATCGAATCTCCATCATAAAACGCAAGGATATCATATGGACAACTGGCAACTGGAGAGTCTTGACCAGCTTTCAACTCAAAGTCATTGAATATAACCTTAATTACATAACCTCCAAATGGAAAGTCGAATTTGTCTTCAATTTTAACCAGCCATGAGCATTCCGCGTTGTTGTGATAGTCCAAAGGATAGTAAAGGCTTTCAATGGTTCTGTTGTAAGATGTTGATGCAACGACCTGCATTGGACCATTACCGGTGGAGCAATCTATTGAGAAAATACTTATAGTGATTCAGTGACTGATAGTGTACAATAGGTCAGCCAATCAGATTGCTGCATTTACATTAGTGTACCAGCAGAATTCTAATAATTATGTGAATCATTAGGATAACTGACTTATGCAATTGTGTTTATAAATAGTTGATTTTACACCTAACGTGTCGACCTTTACTACACATGTGAATGAGAGATTCACTAGCTACTTCAGGAAAGAGTGGCCAACTGGTTAGAAAAACAAACAAACAAACAGGAATGTAACAAAAATAATAAGTCGCTTACTCTGGGCATAAGCTATTTGCCTTGCCAAAGCAACCAACATCAGACCTGTAAGATAAGGACATAT
>JAHPZR010020968.1:7500-17367 GCA_019787425.1 Platygyra sinensis | reverse complement strand
TGTTTTGTTTTTCACACCCCATATAGTACTGTAGGAGCATACCGTGTCCTACAAAGATTTAGTATAAAATAAGTTCC
Source organism: Platygyra sinensis (assembly GCA_019787425.1). Classification (NCBI taxonomy): domain Eukaryota; kingdom Metazoa; phylum Cnidaria; class Anthozoa; order Scleractinia; family Merulinidae; genus Platygyra; species Platygyra sinensis. The sequence continues at coordinate 17,290 of JAHPZR010020968.1, read as the reverse complement.
ATTTTTAATCCTGACGAAGTCTCTCTAGCAGACAAAACCGGTCGATTAATAAACTTAGTTGTACAAAATCATTAGTTGTTGCCGCGTGCTGCCCACAAGTTTTTTTCATTTCTAAAACCTTTTTTTAAATTTTCAAAAAGTTTAAATTGTTTCTAAATTTTTAAATTTTTAAAAACATTTAAAAGTTATATGGAGAGAATGTTAAGTTTAGGTTTATATCACTCGAGCGAAATACAGTCGCGTCAAGTCACCTAAAACCGCCTAAAGTCACAATGTTTTTCCACCCTATTTCACTTACTTTGATTTAAATTGCTCAAAGTCGCCTTTAGTTACGTATACGGCGAATTAAGGTGCCAATTCTATAATAAAGAGAATATATTTGAAAACGGCACCCTTAAATGTCTATTTTTCATTGCAGGCAATGACTATTATATCTATTTATATAATAACCCAAGTTATTCTCGCATCTTGATTGGTTGTCGCCTATGATCTATTAGAGAACAGATGCACTATTGACGCCATCCTTACAATGTTTTTCCCTGTGCTGTTTTAAAATGGCGGAAAATTTTAAGAATTAAGATAATATTTTACGTAACTGAGACTTAGATAAGGTACAAGAAAAGTCTTGCCGAGGCATTCAACAGGTTCGAGAAGCAGGAAGAAGAAAGATAAAGCCGTTTCGTTTAGAAAATGATACAGAAAAACTTGAGTTTTCGAGCAGTCTCAGTCGGCTGTCGAGCGAGACTAAACCACGCACAAAATGGGTCTTAGTAAGCCGAGAACCATTGTTTTACCTCGAATTTAACAAACCCAATAAACAAAATGTTTCTGAGATTAATTTCTTTAAAAAATTCAACTTTTCCCAGTGTCAAAATAACTGTTGACACACTGATTGATGTCAGGAATGAAACATCTAAACATCACTTCTTAAAATCAGATACAATAAACACATAACCTTGCTTTCCGATGCAAATGTTCGTGTCCGTTCCAGGGCACAGCAGCGAGCTAAGTATAGCTAACCACAGCTCACGGCCAACAGTATCGAGCTAAAATGTGTCTCCGAGACTGTATCAAACTGATTTGAGAATCACCAACCCCACAGAAGACAAAAATCTTTACTGTCATTTACGCTCCTTTCATTCAAAACGCTCTGTGGTAAGAACATCACTGACACACTCGGCTACGCCTCGTGTGCCACTTTTTTGTTCTTACCACATTTTGACGTCATCTATGATCTAGACAGACGCACGGCAACATGGACTCTATTTGTTAAATAGAACAGTTCTATAATAGAGAGAATATATTTGAAAACGACACCCTCAAATGTCTATTTGTCATTGCAGGCAATGGTTATTATATCTATATACAATCTAGTTCTGGCTTACCAAGAGACAAGGCGAGACTTCGGAGCCCTCCCATGAAAGGAAAGCAGTGTATGACATTCTATTACAACTTCTACGGCACAACCATGAGTTGCGTTGTTGTTTATGTTCAAAGGCCTGATGGAACGGAGAGGGTCGTATGGCTCAAGTCTGGTAACTGGGGAGACCGCTGGATCAAAACGCAGGTCGAGACGAGTGACAAGACAACTGAGTACCGGGTTGGTTTTTGTTGTAAAACTTATTTCGTGAATGTCTGCTCAAAAAAGTTCTACAGTGAAGTAATAGATCAGTTAAAAGGCTAAAGCCTACCTTTGCATCAAGATTTGAACTTGATTTGACTGACGGAGTCAATTAAGTGTCAAGGGCTAAAACTGTTTTTTTGTGTGTGTGGCTACGGACTTCAGCCAGTAACCTCTATGTCAACCGGCTGCCTAACTACGAAAGTCCGTGACTTTACGGAAGCTTTCCGAGCAAGCACACAAACCGAGACCGAAAATACATCGAGATTTGCTCGAGTTCTCATCATCGATTTTCACCTTTAAAACGCGAGTTTTAATTTAAAAAAAAAGGTGATGTAAGATCGTGAGTCGGGCTGCGACTAGACGTGCTGCCACGAGTGTTGACCATTTGCGATGCGAAGCGGCTCTAAAAGCAGCATATGTGATATGTACGTGCTAACAAATGCAGGTCTCATAGAAATGTCAATAAAGTAATATGTATACAAGGGTCATGGGACGAATCAGCGTTGTGTGAGCAGCAAAATAATGTTGAAAAGAAAGGAAAATATGCAGAAAAATTCAGGTCTCGTTATGCGATGTTTGTTAATAGCATAAACAATCGTAAGTACCATGTGCGCATGTGCGAAGACAATTCCATCGTGAGTCCAGCAGAATACCTGTAAAAAGAACTAGATAAAAGCTCTCACATAATATATCGATTTAGGCCAGCCTAAAAGCGTAGTTCCTTGGCCGGGTTTTTCAGTGCATTATTAAGCTACCAAAAAACCCAGAAAAAGGTAGAATTTTGATTTGAGTTTTGTAACTTTGCAGTGAGGTTTTAGGTTTATTGTTTGGCTTACTGTTTTGAGTTTCATTTTCACCAGATACACAAAACAAAGCAGCAAAAAACATTTGTATAGAGGAAAAAGTTCTAATTTGAAAAAATTTTAATCCTGGGCTTGTGTTAACCGGCTTCCAAACAATCCTGCCCTGTTTTCAACAAGTTAACCTGACTTTAGCCCGCGATCCAAAAACCAGCATTTGGTCAGTTCTTTAGCTGTAATACATCATCAAGTGTGAAAGTGAAGAATGATCATCGCAGTTCAAATATGAAATATTTCATATATACTTCACATCATCATGAAGTGTGTGCGACAATGCAAGCCAGAGGTCAATGTGGTATACATTAATCTGCGTAATGGAATTGAAACAAATCCCAGGTCTCCCATACATGGTATTGATCCTCCTGAAACAAACAAGGCACTATATAGTCAAGATGACATTATGAACTAATAAAAATGCTTGTGTTCCAGTGAGTTTGAGTGCTTTGATTTATAACAAAATAAAAGAAATACTAATGGCGCAGCTTTGTCCAATACATCACACTCATCTGACAACACGTTTTTTGTTAGAAGCACAATTTTCTGCACAGCATGCGAATACAATATACACACAAAAGCGACATAACTTATGGTACAAATAGCAGCATGTACTCTGTTTGAGCAAAAACATTTAAGAAATAGAAAACATCTACCCTGTTAATGGGTTTTAGTATAAATCTAGATCTACTAGCGTTCTATCACGAATGCCGTCCTCTGATTGGCTACGTTACTCACGTTCTATTCTATGTTATATAATAACCCAAGTCATTCTTGCATTTTGATTGGTTCTCGGCAATGATCTATTAAAGGACAGACGTACGATTGACGTCATCATTACACAGTTTTCCCCTCCGCCGTTTTAAAATGGCGGTAGTTTTGAGAATTAGGATAATATTTTACGTGACTGGGCAAAAGATAAGGTACAAAAAAGTCTTGCCAAGGCATTGAACAGGCTCGAGAAGACAGAAGAAGAACGATAGAAGCCGTTTCTTTTAGAAAATGATCCAGAAAAATTTTCGAACAGTCTCAGTCAGCAGTCGAGCGAGACTCAACCACGCACAAACTTAGTCTTGGTAAGCCGAGAACCATTACTTTACCTCGAATTTAACAAATCCAATAAACAAAATGTTTCTGAGATTAACTTATTTAAAAAATTCAATTTTTCCCAACGTCAAAACAGCTGATAACACACCGATTGATGTCAGGAATGAAACATCAAAACATCACTTCTTAAAATCGGTAAAATAAACACATAACCTTACTTTCCGATGCGAATGTTCTTGTCCGTTTCAGGACACATCAGCGAGTTAAGTATAGCTAACCACAGCTCACGGCCGACAGTATTGTAGCTAAAATGTGTCTCCGACTCTATATCAAACTGATTTGAGCATCACCAACCACAGAAGACAAAAGTCTCCGTCATTTACGCTCCTTTCATTCAAAACTCGAATCAACTGGCTTCTAGGTTAACCACGACCACAAGTTTTCCGAGGGTATTTTTTCAACTCTTGCAATTTTCAAGGCAACGTCCAAGCTTTTTGGCTCACAGGGCTGCTCTGATGACAAAAAGTGACTTGATTTTTCCAGCATTTTCTTCAAGATTTGTAGATTTTGGCAGTTCAATTCTGCTTTCGCTGTAAATCTTTATTCCATGAGGAGCCACGGTCGCATCAGGTTTGACAGTGGCGTGATTTTTCTCGACCAATCCCAATTCTTTGCTACGTGCAGTAACCAATGACATTTCTCCATTTTGTATAGATAATAGATTACGTCAAATGGCTTTTTTTTCGTCTTCGCCAAAGTGGGTAAAGGCAGGGCAAAAGCCGGTTTTCGCGTTATTTTGAAATATTTTGAAATAAAAAAGGCTTTTCGATATTATATAAAACAAATAGATTCCATGTTGGCTTGCGTCTGTCTGATATCAGTAATAAGATCACAGAAGAGACGCCAAAATGGTGGGTAAGAACCATCAGCGAGACACTAGGAACTACAACATAACCGTGCTGGGTTTGTCCGAGACCAGATTGACACGGTCAGGTCAAATGAGGCTAACAACAGGCTCTCGCAGAAAGCGCAACATCATCACTTGGGAGGCTGCACGCCCGAAGATTATCATTGCCTCCTTTAGAACCAAAACGAGGCAAATAGCGCCGTTGAACATTGTTCGGTGTTATGCTCCCAAGAATGATAAAATTCAATTCAAAGATCAATTCCTCAATGGCTGCAAGGTTATTCTTGACAAGTTGAAAAGGAAGGAAATTGCCACACTTATGGGGGACCTCAATGCGAAGATTGGAGCTAATAACCGCGGTTCTGAGGAAGTTATGGCCATGGGAGGCTATGGTCTAGGTAAAATGAATGAAAATGCAGAAATGTTCGCAGATCTTTGTGCATCAAACAGATTGGTCTTCCCACACGTGAAAAATTCATAAGGCTACCTGGATATCTCCGGACCGTAGGTCAGAGAACCAGATAGACATGTTTTTATTGGGTAGAGGTTTAGATCGTGACACAGCCTCCGATCACCATCTTGTACTCGCTGGCTAAGATAAAGATGACTTCGGGTGTCACGGATTTAACGTTAAATCCTTGAGCCCCGCTTACACTGCACATTTTCTAGCGCAGGATTTTAGTCATATCCTGCACGTAATTATTGTGGGTGTTTTGTTTTTCACAACCCATATAGTACTGTAGGAGCATACCGTGTCCTACAAAGATTTAGTATAAAATAAGTTCCATTTTTAATCCTGACGAAGTCTCACTAGCAGACAAAACCGGTCGATTAATAAACTCAGTTGTACAAAATCATTAGTTGTTGCCGCGTGCTGCCCACAAGTTTTTTTCATTTCTAAAACCATTTTTTAAATTTTTAAAAAGTTTAAATTGTTTGTAAATTTTTAAAATTTTAAAAACATTTAAAAGTTATATGGAGAGAATGTTAAGTTTAGGTTTATATCACTGGAGCGAAATACAGTCGCGTCAAGTCACCTAAAACCGCCTAAAGTCACAATGTTTTTCCGCCCTATTTCGCTTACTTTGCTTTAAATTGCTCAAAGTCGCCTTTAGTTACGTATACGGCGAATTAAGGTGCCAATTCTATAATAAAGAGAATATATTTGAAAACGGCACCCTTAAATGTCTATTTTTCATTGCAGGCAATGACTATTATATCTATTTATATAATAACCCAAGTTATTCTCGCATCTTGATTGGTTGTCGCCTATGATCTATTAGAGGACAGATGCACTATTGACGCCATCCTTACAATGTTTTTCCCTGTGCTGTTTTAAAATGGCGGAAAATTTTAAGAATTAAGATAATATTTTACGTAACTGAGACTTAGATAAGGTACAAGAAAAGTCTTGCCGAGGCATTCAACAGGTTCGAGAAGCAGGAAGAAGAAAGATAAAGCCGTTTTGTTTAGAAAATGATACAGAAAAACTTGAGTTTTCGAGCAGTCTCAGTCGGCTGTCGAGCGAGACTAAACCACGCACAAAATGGGTCTTAGTGAGCCGAGAACCATTGTTTTACCTCGAATTTTACAAACCCAATAAACAAAATGTTTCTGAGATTAATTTCTTTAAAAAATTCAACTTTTCCCAGTGTCAAAATAACTGTTGACACACTGATTGATGTCAGGAATGAAACATCTAAACATCACTTCTTAAAATCAGATAAAATAAACACATAACCTTGCTTTCCGATGCAAATGTTCCTGTCCGTTCCAGGGCACAGCAGCGAGCTAAGTATAGCTAACCACAGCTCACGGCCAACAGTATCGAGCTAAAATGTGTCTCCGAGACTGTATCAAACTGATTTGAGAATCACCAACCCCACAGAAGACAAAAATCCCCACTGTCATTTACGCTCCTTTCATTCAAAACGCTCTGTGGTAAGAACATCAGTGACACACTCGGCTACGCCTCGTGTGCCACTTTTTTGTTCTTACCACATTTTGACGTCATCTATGATCTAGACAGACGCACGGCAACATGGACTCTATTTGTTAAATAGAACAGTTCTATAATAGAGAGAATATATTTGAAAACGACACCCTCAAATGTCTATTTGTCATTGCAGGCAATGGTTATTATATCTATATACAATCTAGTTCTGGCTTACCAAGAGACAAGGCGAGACTTCGGAGCCCTCCCATGAAAGGAAAGCAGTGTATGACATTCTATTACAACTTCTACGGTACAACCATGAGTTGCGTTGTTGTTTATGTTCAAAGGCCTGACGGAACGGAAAGGGTCGTATGGCTCAAGTCTGGTAACTGGGGAGACCGCTGGATCAAAACGCAGGTCGAGACGAGTGACAAGGCAACTGAGTACCGGGTTGGTTTTTGTTGTAAAACTTATTTCGTGAATGTCTGCTCAAAAAAGTTCTACAGTGAAGTAATAGATCAGTTAAAAGGCTAAATCCTGCCTTTGCATCAAGATTTGAACTTGATTTGACTGACGGAGTCAATTAAGTGTCAAGGGCTAAAACTGTTCTTTTTGTGTGTGTGGCTACGGGCTTCAGCCAGTAACCTCTATGTCAACCGGCTGCCTAACTACGAAAGTCCGTGACTTTACGGAAGCTTTCCGAGCAAGCACACAAACCGAGACCGAAAATACATCGAGATTTGCTCGAGTTCTCATCATCGATTTTCACCTTTAAAACGCGAGTTTTAATTAAAAAAAAAGGCGATGTAAGATCGTGAGTCGGGCTGCGACTAGACGTGCTGCCCCGAGTGTTGACCATTTGCGACGCGAAGCGGCTCTAAAAGCAGCATATGTGATATGTACGTGCTAACAAATGCAGGTCTCAGAGAAATGTCAATAAAGTAATATGTATACAAGGGTCATGCGACGAATCAGCGTTGTGTGAGCAACAAAATAATGTTGAAAAGAAAGGAAAATATGCAGAAAAATTCAGGTCTCGTTATGCGATGTTGGTTAATAGCATAAACAATCGTAAGTACCATGTGCGCATGTGCGAAGACAATTCCATCGTGAGTCCAGCAGAATACCTGTAAAAAAAAACTAGATAAAAGCTCTCACATAATATATCGATTTAGGCCAGCCTAAAAGCGTAGTTCCTTGGCCGGGTTTTTCAGTGCCCGATTAAGCTACCAAAAAACCCAGAAAAAGGTAGAATTTTGATTTGAGTTTTGTAACTATGCAGTGAGGTTTTATGTTTATTGTTTGGCTTACTGTTTTGAGTTTCATTTTCACCAGATACACAAAACAAAGCAGCAAAAAACATTTGTATAGAGGAAAAAGTTATAATTTGAAAAAATTTTAATCCTGGGCTTGTGTTAACCGGCTTCCAAACAATCCTGCCCTGTTTTCAACAAGTTAACCTGACTTTAGCACGCGATCCAATCAAAAACCAGCATTTGGTCAGTTCTTTAGCTGTAATACATCATCAAGTGTGAAAGTGAAGAATGATCATCGCAGTTCAAATATGAAATATTTCATATATACTTCACATCATCATGAAGTGTGTGCGACAATGCAAGCCAGAGGTCAATGTGGTATACATTAATCTGAGTAATGGAATTGAAACAAATCCCAGGTCTCCCATACATGGTTTTGATCCTCCTGAAACAAACAAGGCACTATATAGTCAAGATGACATTATGAACTAATAAAAATGCTTGTGTTCCTATGAGTTTGATTGCTTTGATTTATAACAAAATAAATGAAATACTAACAGCGCAGCTTTGTCCAATACATCACACTCATCTGACAACACGTTATTTTTTAGAAGCATAATTTTCTGCACAGCATGCGAATATAATATACACACAAAAACGACATTACTTATGGTGCAAATAGCAGCATGTACTCTGTTTGAGCAAAAACATTTAAGAAATAGAAAACATCTACCCAGTTAATGGCTTTTAGTATAAATTTACTAGCGTTCTATCACGAATGCCGTCCTTTGATTGGCTACGTTACTTACGTTCTATTCTATGTTATATAATAACCCAAGTCATTTTTGCATTTTGATTGGTTCTCGCCAATGATCTATTAGAGGACAGATGCACGATTGATGTCATCATTACACAGTTTTCCCCTCTGCCGTTTTAAAATGGCGGGAAGTTTTGAGAATTAAGATAACATTTTACGTGAGTGGGCAAAAGATAAGGTACAAAAACGTCTTGCCAAGGCATTGAACAGGTTCTAGAAGCCAGAAGAAGAAAGATAAAGCCGTTCCTTTTAGAAAATGATCCAGAAAAATTTTCGAGCAGTCTCAATCAGCAGTCGAGCGAGACTAAACTACGCACAAACTTGGTCTTGGTAAGCCGAGAACCATTACTTTATCTCGAATTTAACAAACCCAATAAAAAATGTTTCTGAAATTAACTTATTTAAAAAATTCAACTTTTCCCAGCGTCAAAACAGCTGTTGACACACCGATTGATGTCAGGAATGAAACATCAAAACATCACTTCTTAAAATTGGTAAAATAAACACATAACCTTACTTTCCGATGCGAATGTTCTTCTCCGTTTCAGGGCACATCAGCGAGTTAACTATAGCTAACCACAGCTCACGGCCGACAGTATAGTAGCTAAAATGTGTCTCCGACACTATATCAAACTGATTTGAGTATCACCAACCACAGAAGACAAAAATCTCCGTCATTTACGCTCCTTTCATTCAAAACTCGAATCAACTGACTTAACTGCGACCACAAGTTTTCCTCGGGTATTTTTTCAACTCTTGCAATTTTCAAGGCAACGTCCAAGCTTTTTGGCTCACAGGGCTGCTCTGATGACAAAAAGTGACTTGATTTTTCCAGCATTTTCTTCAAGATTTCGCAGTTTAATTCTGCTTTCGCTGTAAGTTTTTATTCCATGAGGAGCGACGCTCGCATCAGGTTTGACAGTGGCGTGATTTTTCTCGACCAATCACAATTCTTTGCTACGTACAGTAACTAATGAAATTTCTTCATTTTGTATAGATAATAGATTACGTCAAATGGCTTTTTTTTCGTCTTCGCCAAAGTGGGCAAAGTCGGGGCAAAAGCCGGTTTTCGCGTTATTTTGAAATATTTTGAAATAAAAAAGGCTTTGCGTTATTATATAAAACAAATAGATTCCATGTTGGCGTGCGTCTGATTCAGTAATAGATCACAGAAGACGCCAAGATGTGGTAAGAACATCAGTGACACAGTCAGCTACGCCTCATGTGCCATTGTTTTGTTGTTACCACATCCGCGGAGAGACATTATCAGCCCATCGTGCCCGTCCGAGGAAAATACCCGGATGGATAGTTGTCGCCCGAGTTAATATTTCACTAAACAAGCGGCTTAC
>JAHPZR010020968.1:0-5000 GCA_019787425.1 Platygyra sinensis | reverse complement strand
TTTTTGAGTGTGCTTTTTCTCATCCTTTGTTGTTTTTATCATATTTGGTTAAAAACAGAACGGATCCCGTCTCTGTGATATGCAAAATAGCTTTGAAATGGTATCTAATGCACATGTGTCCCTTTAACGATCAATCTTCATGTAAGAATAATGCACGTGATACGATCAGTGGGTCGTATTAACGGTCCTTCTTTTCAGAGGAGTACAATGAGTGTTCATTGCGATGGATAATAATTGATTTCAGTATGCAGTGTTTTTCATGCATGCGGCAATGAACTGGGTGTCAAAGACTGCCGACACGATCGGTGCCATTTAACCAATTTAAATAAATACAGAATTATTATAGCCATAGTTGTGCTGTCTATACAACTATGAGCCTACCAAGTTTCAATGGTCTCCACTGCAAAATGAATGCGTTGGCTGTATTTATCTCCTTGATGTAATATTGGGTTGAGTGCATGCGTCATCAGTCCTCTCATTGCATATTTTTCACATTTTTCAAACGTACATAAGAACCAATGCAGATATGTTTTCATGTTTCTTTAGATAATTGTGGAGGGGGTAAAAGGAAGTTCATACTTCGGCGATGCAGCATTGGACGAGTTTCGCTTCACCAGTGGATCTTGTACACAGGGTTTGTGGTTGTTTGTTTTGGTCTCAACAACATTGCCGTGGTTTCAAGGGGAGACCACATACATTCCTTATTTTAAATGTCCAAAGCAAGGTGTTCCCATAACAGAAAACTACAAATTTTTTTTAACAATTTTCGAAGTGACTGAATACCAACGAGTGACGAGAAACGATGGTCACAAAAATGCCAAAGGGAACTATGAAGAAGTCGTGAACACATTGCCTGCATACATTTACTTGATCTATAATTAGTTTGTAGTTGATAGCTTTCTATAAACATTACACTGTATAAGAATAATTTTATACATTTTTGAGCATCCCTCCCAGGAAAGGGTACTTGAAAAAGTTTGGCTGTAAATGATACTCTGCCATAAAATCCCTGCTACACCTTCACGGTGCCAAAAAGTTCAAATTTGTTTTTCAATTTTAACCCAGAGTGAAGGAGATGTCTTCATTTACAGTTATATAAGTTTTCTCCATGCAACTATGTCCAGGAGGAGGGAGAGGGGGCCTAAACCAAGGTGTACACAAGGAGGCTCTACCCGAAGGTCAATTTACTTTCCCGGCCTTTTGTATGGTGTTTTTTTTCCGAAATGATTCACCCTTTCATATACATGTAGCTTCAACCTTGAAACCTCTTTGGCATAGCTACAGTAGACCCGTTACTTCTCTTTTCGAGTATAAATCAGCAATGGATGATTAAAATCCCTGCCTTTTTCATGGGTTCAACCTGATAAAAAGTGCACTGTGAGTCAACCATTTGGAGTCCCCTCAGCTTGATGCAATGCAAGTTAAAAAGTGTATTGCAGATTGTAATATACACAATAAGAAATAACCCTAGTTTTCTTTCTTGGAAAAGTCATTAGAGAAGCTAGACAAGTCTGACAATAAATTATTTTTTCAGATCTTTCTGTCTTCCATGTTGTCTCAAAAAAGGAAGAAAACAATGAGATTTATAGAGTTCACCGCTTACCACCCCACGATGAATGGCACCACGTGTTTGCATTTAAGGCTGATCAGATCCAACGGAGTGAAAACGATACCATGCTTTTTGTTTACCCTCCGTCTTGGACAGGAAATCACATCATCTCTACTGCTCTGTATCTTAACAGCTCTGAACGCTTTCCAACTGACTTTTTCATCGCCAGAAGAAATGAAGTCACCACCAACATTTTTGAAGTTAATTCAGGGTCAAACTTCTCTAATAAGATAAAAATTTCAAACCAGTCAGCAGACTGTTGTGCTACAGTTTGGAGAACATCAATTCCAGTTTTTCTTCTACCAGGTAAGTTTCTTCAGTATTGGCTGGTTTCCTCTACTCCAGAAATACAAGATTGAGCACTACGTTCATCTTTCACACTTTTTTTATTCTTTAGTTTTTGTTCATCATCAGAGAGATCAACTCTGATATGCCTATCTATATATAAACAGAACAAATGCTGAAAAAATAAAATGCCCCGAGCGGGATTCCCAGTCCCTAGAGGTCTGGGAGCAAATGTCTGGCAATCGATATTCGTTTGTAGCTAATATTCGACTCACCACACTGTGGTTGCCTCTGTAGCTCAGTGGTTAGAGCACCTTTCATGAGATCGGGGTGTCGTGGGTTCGAATCCCGCTCGGGGCATTTGATTTTTTCCAGCATTTGTTCTGTTATATATAGATAGGCATATCAGAGTTGATCTCTCTGATGATGAACATTGTTCGAAATATGCCGTATTACATACAATCTTTAGTTTTTATTTTGTAATTTTTTAATTGTATTTGTAATTACTGAAGTTACTTAAAATATTACGTTACTATACAATACTAATAACTAATACTTTCAAACTTAACATGATGCTTTTGCTTTAGAAAGGTTTCAACACATTGTTTTTTACTAATCATTACAAGTCGGCAGTAAATTGAACGTTGGAAAATCCAATTCAATCGAACTCAAGCCATGGATTGAGTTCGATTTAGTTCGGAACTGTGTGTCTTCTATTTCTGAACCAATCGAACACAGTCGAACAAATGGAAACCACTCGAACTCAATCCAATCACGACAGGCTCATAATCTTTCAACCCTGCGTCCTTAGAAATCACATACCAGCTGATAACTTGTTTACTATTCGTCAATTTTCCCATTTGAAGTTATTCTCGTTCCGAATTATCTGTGTAATATCTCCTGTAGAGAGCAAAGAAAGCTGTTATCCACGCTGGAAAGCTGTCGGGTCTTCCTGTCTTCGTTTCTTTGTCAGCACGCGAAGAACCTGGGACGGAGCTCGTGCATCTTGTCGACAACAAGGAGGAGATCTGGCCTTGCTAAATAAATCAGAATCATTCACCAATGATTTGATTAAGCTGCTTATTAGCATGACGAACTCAGAGACCGACTTTTTCGTGGGGTTTCGCCGAACGAGTGTTAAGTCAGGGCGACCTGACATCTGGATGTGGAATGATGGAAAACATGTTGATGAAGAACAGTGGAAAAGAGGTTACCCGCTGAATGGTGACGATAATTTGTGCGGCGCGCTGAGTATGGATGACATGAGGCTTTTGAACGTTGATTGTAACCATGTGAAGGGATTTATATGTGAAAGTTTTGAAGGTAAGTTTATCAGTCTTAAAAACTTAAAATAAAACTCAACGGCAAGCAAATAAGCACTCCACACAATCAACTCCGTTAGGCATCTACCAAAGTAAGTATTCTATCACGTAAATAAAAAGCGTATTTATTTTACTAATGGTCATTATAAGGCAATGTAGAGTCCAATCATACGAGTGATAAACAAAATCGTAGGACAGAGAAACAGGGTTCGGTCTCTTTAATCAAGAGCTTGATTACAGACATTTGGACGTATACAAAACATGGACCGGGGTCCATGGACCACCCCATGGACCTGGTCCATGGACCACCCCGTGGACCTGTCCATGGACCACCCCATGGACCACCCCTAATTTTCAACAGGAAATCGCCCCTGTTAATATGAAAATTTACCGGAGGTCAGGGTATGAACAAAAACACAGACTCGTATTTATTGCTTACGTCCTTGAGGGTTTGTCTCGTAACAGCGGGTTAGCGGTTTTATGCGGGGTAGTACAATAAAGTCTTGCGACTGTAGATAGCTTGCAATACAGGCGTACTTTGTGGGTACGAGCAAAAATACTCACCTGATCTTTGGATCGTTTCAAGGCAACTGCCATAACTTACTGCCATCTTGGATGAGGACGCGTGAAGGGGCTGGAGCGAGTTATGTTATCGGCAACCTACCCCTTCCAAGGTCACGCTTCGTTCAATATCGAAAACTGAATATGTTCTTGCCCTCCGATTAAATTTACAAGCTGGAATGAAAATATTGGGGGTAGAAATGCACTAGATCTTCTGTATCTCTAAACGAGTTTGTGGTCTTCCCATTTATGGGGTGCGATCCCAAAGCAACCCGCTATTACGAGACAAACCCTCAAGGACGTAAGCAATAAATACAAGCAGGAGCCCATTACCAGGGCTTCTGATACGAGTCCGTGTTTTTGTTCATACCCTGACCTCCGGTAAATTTTCATATTAACAGGGGCGATTTCCTGTTGAAAATTAGGGGTGGTCCATAGGGTGGTCCATGGACCGGGTCCATGGACCGGGTCCACGGGGTGGTCCATGGAGGTGGTCCATGGACCCCGGTCCATGCTTTGTATACGCCTCAGACATTTACCTTACCCAAACTCACAATTACCTAATCAGAAGCCGTTTCTAATGTACTGCTTGTTTGGTAGCGCCATGAGTGCTTTGACTACTTACGTCGCGCCAACTCCAACTTGCCTGATATGCCGCCGAAGCGTGCCAAAAATGTACTATAGATCGTTTTCACTGTCTCGCAATAAAAAAATAAATCGAAAACCATCCAGTGGATAAAGTCAAGAAATTGTGATCTTATTGGATATCAATAAACAAGACACTTCTCCAAGTTTTACGTCTGTGCGTTTTCCCAAACCGCAGATATTCGTCGAAATGTTTCGCAGAAATTTACAGAGCTTTTCTCAAGTCTATTTTCGTCACACCACTTCTCAGAAACTCTTACCCAGTTAATTGTGCTCTTTCAGGTATTTAAGTTTTTTGCTGCCTCTTTTTATCCCGTTTCTTCTTTAATCACGGTCACCGTCTTCATGGTCGCCAACTTGGCACTGATCGACATTAATACAAGAGATGTTCCATGGCAATTTTGTAATTTCACATGTGAAATTATGAATTAACGCTGAAATTTCGCGCCCAAATTAAGGATTAATTTGTCACCCATGATATTAAGAACAATATATAGGGAAACCACACTATTTCGTTTGGTCAATAAATTGTTTAAAGCAGTTTCTTAGTCCTTGTAAGACATGACTGTATAATTAAA
>JAHPZR010020967.1:10000-12437 GCA_019787425.1 Platygyra sinensis | reverse complement strand
GCAGCTAGAGCGAATGGCTGGGAAGCCAGATCTGAAATCCGGAGGATTCCGCTTAACCTCTAGTTCAACTTCTCGGCAACGCTTGTAACAAGCACAGCTCATGGCTAATTTTATTTTTGTTTTTTTTTTCTAACCTTGCAGTTGCAGCCCCCGAAAACATATCATTTGTAAGTGTAACGTATTCATGCGTTCGAATCCACTGGAATGATGCCCCACCTGAGAGGTATGGACTGTTCGTTGGATACGTAGTTCTCTATGACTTCGTCTACCAATCGTCGTTCTCCATGTACAAGCAGACTTCTCCCGGTTCCATACATGAAGTAGAGATATGTGGTCTGCAGCCATTATCCAAATACAAGTTTTACGTGAGACGCGTATTACTGGAATCAAAATTAGGAAATGGAAGCTCCGTGCAACTCTTTACCACTCTTGAAGCACGTAAGTTGTTAAAATTTTGGTTAAAGTGTTTTCCTCAATCAAAACGCTTTGCCCACCGAGCAGGTACTGGTGACCAATTTAGTTGTACCCCAAAGTGGCAACTGAAGAGAGTACCTTGTTAATCTATCGACTTTCCGGATAATCCTTTTGACGGTCTCCCGTACTTTCCGTCTACATGTTGTGCCGAGTAGACCACGTGACCCCTCTCTCCACGCCAGGCTCTTGACCACACCAAATGGTCTCATTGTACACTAATAGGCCCTTTGCACGATTCGGTCACATGTTACGGAATGAATAATGCTGGGACACAAAAAACGCACTGGGACTTTCAAAAGAAAGGAAAGTCGGGCTGGACTGGTACGAGTTCCTTTGTCTTGGAAGTCCCACTGCGTTGTTTGCGTCCCCGCATAATTTACTCCGTACCATGTAACCGGATCGTACAATGGACCTATTGAGAGGGGGCTTTTAAACATCGAGATTCGCTGTTCCTTTATTGCCCCATTTGATATCATAGTTAACAATGAGACTACGAGCCCGAGTTTTCTACGAGCAGATAGTCAACTCGGCTGCGCCTCGTTGACTATCGCTCGTAGAAAATGAGTTGTCGGCTTAGTGACCTGACCTCTGAATGGCAGCGAGGCTGAAGTTGACCTTGTTTTGATACAGACCTCACTGCTTTTATTGTTCAAATTAATTTATTCATATGTTAACTAGTTGGCATTTGCATGAGAAAAGCTGGGAGGTCTGTATCAAAGCAAGGTCACCTCCAGCCTCGCTTGCATTCATGGCCAGGTAACTAAGCACACAACTGTAAAATGGCCTATTGTTTTAGTATCAATTTACCGTAGTCTCAATGCATAAAAAGAAAAAAATGCCAAGTAACGCGTAGAAAAAAACTGTTTTATTATGTTACATCAGGTTCAAACATGATGCGCGATGTGCACTGATGCGTAACTGTTGACTATTAGCAGATAGAAAACGGTAATATAGCCAATCAAATTCACGAATTCACAATAGGCTACGGTAAATTTATACTAATTATGAATAGTCGACTCTACTGTTTAAAGGGGCTCAGTCACGTTTGAAAAGCTTAGCAAAACTTTTCAAATTCGTTGTTTGTAATCCGCGTCAATCTTCTCCATCCTTAACCATCCTTGTTCCTTTATGGTTTATTATCGTCTCTTTGATGTTTTTCTATCTTTACAAAGTGTTATTTTTAGGTGTTCTTCAATTTAACGATTATTTTTTTCGATGTTCAAAATAACTCAAGATGCCGTGACTGAGCCCCTTTAAACGCTCGTTATGTTTTATGAAACAGCCTACCTTTATTCAAAAAACAAATGTTAAAATATCCAGGACTCCGGAATCCGCTGTGATTGCTTTCTTATTTCGAAAATATATAAAGCAATTATCATTTGGAACATATTGTCGTTATTGTACAACAAAATTCTCGGCGTTGAAAATGGAGAGAGTTACATATGGCAATCATTAGAGTAGACTCTCATTGAGATGTGTTTTGCTTTTCCTAATTTTTTTTTCCTTTTTTTCTTTCAAATTACAAGTAATGCTTGCTTGTGAATATTATTTTTTTACCTGGGAACTAGCTGAGACGAACACTTAGACTTATACTTGCCTTTTGTTCTTTCAGCTATCCGCATTTCACCAACAAATGTTACAGCCCACAATACCAGCTCGACAAGCATCATGGTACATTGGCAAGCGCCTGCCATTCCAGTGGGCGTCAAACTGATCGGTTACGAAGTGTTTTTCAAACCTCTTCTCAATGCTTCTGCGCGGTGGGACACCGCGATTGCCTGTAACAGCACATCAAATGTTACTTTAAATGGCCTGCAGAAATATACTGAGTACGAAATTATGGTGTCTGCCTTCAACATACTTGGACCTGGGAATTTCAGCGAAGTCGCAACTGCTTTCACGGAGGAAGACAGTGAGTAGAAAGTTGGTCAATCTATTTTGCTTTTTGTTTAGTCGTTCCTTC
>JAHPZR010020967.1:0-5000 GCA_019787425.1 Platygyra sinensis | reverse complement strand
GAAAGATCTTAGGAAAGGCATCATCCAAGGGCATGAAGCAAAAATTTATGACGATAATGGAAGACCTTTAAATGAAACAACTGTATACGGTTCCAGCCTTTCTGCGTATTTCGATGGACTGAACATTTATTCTAACTACAGTGTTCAAGTGCGAGCTTTTACTCGTAAGGGGTTTAGTCCGTGGAGTCCATTGTTTCGAGTTTCTACTGGTGCACCATGTAAGTTACTGGAATACCACGCGAAACGCAATGATGTTACAATTATTTGTGAAATGTTCATTTGTTTTGATCAATATTATGGGTGGCGTGATTTACCAACGGTGAGTGGTTGAATTCTGCATAGGGTCCAGCAGTCTGCCTGAGTAATCCTCCGAATGAAAGAGATGATCACTGGTACATTTGCCATAGCTTCTAGCGCACGAAAACTTTATCAGTGCTCATAAAAACGTACAGAAAAGCTCTGACATCTTCAAACCTAGCATACTTTATCTCATTTTCACAGGGACAAATAAATGGCTTTCATTGTACTTAATGGGTTGTGTAAGTTGTGCATGGTAGTGTCGTACAACCGCCATCTTTTTCCTTTGAGAAATGCGCGCACTGTTTTGGGAAAAAGTTTCGGACGAGAACGTTAAACCTCACAGTCTCTAAGAGCTAGCCTCTGATTGGAGGCATGATTTTACTTCCGGTCCCTAGTTTGCTGCGAAAACCGGATAAGTCTGTGACGCTTAAACCTGCGTTGTATAACCTCTTGTGAAGTGGTTTAGCCATTTATTTATTCATTTTCCACAGTACCTGAGAAAACACCCATGAATGCAACTGCTCGTGCCACAGGCCCTTACACTATACACGTAACTTGGAGCGCAATCTCTGTGGTGGATCCGCGGAGTTTTTTCGGTTATCGAGTTCTCTACTTTCCCGTTTCCAATCCTCGCCAGTTAAGAGACGTTATAGTAGACAGGAACGACATTCAAACAACTATCACTGGTCTAAGGCCTTTCACGGTGTATGGGTACAAATAGCGGCTTATAGTACTGAGGACGGCAACTATACTGCCCCAGTGTACTCACAAACATGGCAGGCAGGTAAGAGAAAAGTTATTATGGTACAACAACAGCAGTAGACAGTCATCAGTTTTGGTAATAATAGCAACAATAATAATTATTGCTTTTTTTTTTTTTTAATTTGCCACAAACAAAATAGAATTACAGTACAATAATTACTTCTACTAATAATAATAATCATAATCATAACAACAGCAACAACAACAATACATTTATATAACGTTGTTTTACAGTGGTTTCAACATCGCTTTACAGTTTTAAAAATTCGCTAAAAATTCACTAAAACTTACAAAAACTATCTAAAATTAACTAGAACAATAATTACTTCTACTACTTCTAATAACAATAATAATCATAATTCATAATCATAATCATAACAACAGCAACAACAACAGTACATTTTTAAAACGTTTGCCAGTGGTGTCAACATCGCTTTAGAGATTTCAAAATTGGCTAAAAGTTCTCTAAAAATTTACAAAAACTATCTAAAATTAATTAAGTTTAAAGACCGCAATACCATAATAACACAAGAAAAATCAGCGTTCGTTTTAAGCACTTAAGAAAAGATGCTTTTAAGTCTACGTTTGAAAGTGTCAACTGAATGTAGAATTTTCTGTCTTACATGTTCGATGCGTTACCTGAACTTTGCTACATACAGTCAACATTCCTTTTCTTTTATATCCTAATGAAATAGTCAGTGTTGAGTCAGTCAAGTAATCATCTATTCATAATTTTTGAAATCTTTCGCTTGGATTTTAAGCACAGGTGATCTCCTTTTTATTCCAATTTAATTTAACACTTTTTTTTTCTTTCCTTGTATTATGAAGTCGTAAGAAGCATTGAGGCGTTCCTTAAGTCGTCCAATGCGTTTATCAGAATTGCTTTGGTTGTCGTTGATTTTGTTAAAGAAGGTGAAAAGAAAAACCAGAAAATTTAGGGGACGTTGAAACAGAAGAGTCGGAACAGGGTGTGGAGGGACTGACACTCATTACTTGACGCTCCCTTTTTCGCATTTACGGCTCGCTTTGCTTTTTTTTTTTTTTTTTTCGGTTTGTCTGTCTGTCCGCTCTGAATCTCTCTGTATCTCTGTCAGTTTGCCTGTCTGTCCTTCTCTCTTTTTCTCTGTCTGTCTGGCCCGCCTAGACTAGCATAGCTATCCGCGGGCCAGTCCAACTGTAAAATGGAGGATTCATTAAGAAATAAAAATGATGAAAATGATGAAGAAGGCTGTCTGTCTGTCAGTTTGTCTGTCTGTCTCTGTTTACTTTTTGTACTCACTGAAGTGCCTTCTTCAATCGAATTTCAGCTCCGTCAGCACCTCCCTCCCGTTTCGGTGTTTCTGCCCTTGATTCGCAAAGCCTGCTGGTCTACTGGCTGGACGTGCCGCCAGAGCATCGAAACGGCATCATCAGGGGCTACCGCCTGGCTTATACGAGCGCGAGCAACAGTACCTATCCAGTAATAACAAAGAAAAAAAGGAAAAAAAAATTAGGAAAAGCAAAACACATCTCAATGAGAGTCTACTCTAATGATTGCCATATGTAACTCTCTCCATTTTCAACGCCGAGAATTTTGTTGTACAATAACGACAATATGTTCCAAATGATAATTGCTTTATATATTTTCGAAATAAGAAAGCAATCACAGCGGATTCCGGAGTCCTGGATATTTTAACATTTGTTTTTTGAATAAAGGTAGGCTGTTTCATAAAACATAACGAGCGTTTAAAGGGGCTCAGTCACGGCATCTTGAGTTATTTTGAACATCGAAAAAAATAATCGTTAAATTGAAGAACACCTAAAAATAACACTTTGTAAAGATAGAAAAACATCAAAGAGACGATAATAAACCATAAAGGAACAAGGATGGTTAAGGATGGAGAAGATTGACGCGGATTACAAACAACGAATTTGAAAAGTTTTGCTAAGCTTTTCAAACGTGACTGAGCCCCTTTAAACAGTAGAGTCGACTATTCATAATTAGTATAAATTTACCGTAGCCTATTGTGAATTCGTGAATTTGATTGGCTATATTACCGTTTTCTATCTGCTAATAGTCAACAGTTACGCATCAGTGCACATCGCGCATCATGTTTGAACCTGATGTAACATAATAAAACAGTTTTTTTCTACGCGTTACTTGGCATTTTTTTCTTTTTATGCATTGAGACTACGGTAAATTGATACTAAAACAATAGGCCATTTTACAGTTGTGTGCTTAGTTACCTGGCCATGAATGCAAGCGAGGCTGGAGGTGACCTTGCTTTGATACAGACCTCCCAGCTTTTCTCATGCAAATGCCAACTAGTTAACATATGAATAAATTAATTTGAACAATAAAAGCAGTGAGGTCTGTATCAAAACAAGGTCAACTTCAGCCTCGCTGCCATTCAGAGGTCAGGTCACTAAGCCGACAACTCATTTTCTACGAGCGATAGTCAACGAGGCGCAGCCGAGTTGACTATCTGCTCGTAGAAAACTCGGGCTCGTAGTCTCATTGTTAACTATGATATCAAATGGGGCAATAAAGGAACAGCGAATCTCGATGTTTAAAAGCCCCCTCTCAATAGGTCCATTGTACGATCCGGTTACATGGTACGGAGTAAATTATGCGGGGACGCAAACAACGCAGTGGGACTTCCAAGACAAAGGAACTCGTACCAGTCCAGCCCGACTTTCCTTTCTTTTGAAAGTCCCAGTGCGTTTTTTGTGTCCCAGCATTATTCATTCCGTAACATGTGACCGAATCGTGCAAAGGGCCTATTAGTGTACAATGAGACCATTTGGTGTGGTCAAGAGCCTGGCGTGGAGAGAGGGGTCACGTGGTCTACTCGGCACAACATGTAGACGGAAAGTACGGGAGACCGTCAAAAGGATTATCCGGAAAGTCGATAGATTAACAAGGTACTCTCTTCAGTTGCCACTTTGGGGTACAACTAAATTGGTCACCAGTACCTGCTCGGTGGGCAAAGCGTTTTGATTGAGGAAAACACTTTAACCAAAATTTTAACAACTTACGTGCTTCAAGAGTGGTAAAGAGTTGCACGGAGCTTCCATTTCCTAATTTTGATTCCAGTAATACGCGTCTCACGTAAAACTTGTATTTGGATAATGGCTGCAGACCACATATCTCTACTTCATGTATGGAACCGGGAGAAGTCTGCTTGTACATGGAGAACGACGATTGGTAGACGAAGTCATAGAGAACTACGTATCCAACGAACAGTCCATACCTCTCAGGTGGGGCATCATTCCAGTGGATTCGAACGCATGAATACGTTACACTTACAAATGATATGTTTTCGGGGGCTGCAACTGCAAGGTTAGAAAAAAAAAACAAAAATAAAATTAGCCATGAGCTGTGCTTGTTACAAGCGTTGCCGAGAAGTTGAACTAGAGGTTAAGCGGAATCCTCCGGATTTCAGATCTGGCTTCCCAGCCATTCGCTCTAGCTGCCTCCCGTGACGTTGAATTGATCTAGACGATTAAACTTTGGGTTGGGATGAAGTGCTCCCATACAGGTCACTCTTGCCCCATAGACTCAAAAAATGGATTGGTTTGCCATAGTAACCATGAGTCCTTAACTACCTTACCAGACTAGGACCTCTTTCAAGGGTATTGTGACTGCAGCCCTGAGGAGGATTAGGGACCTCTCGCAGGGTATTGTGACCTGCAGCCCTGAGAGAGGAGTAAGGACCTCTTTTAGGGTATTGTGATGGCAGCCCTAAAGAGGAGTAAGGACTCTTGCAGGGTATTGTGATCTGCAGCCCTCAAGAGGAGTAGCACCTCTCTTAGGGGATCGTGACCTGCACCCCTAGAGAGAGAAGGGGGTGAGGGGGGTTTTGACCCCTCCCATCTTACCAAGATAGACTAGTATTGCATTAGCGATAGTGCCTGTTGGAGTACTTCATTCCCAACCCCTTTCCCCACATTGTTGT
>JAHPZR010020964.1:37500-41507 GCA_019787425.1 Platygyra sinensis | reverse complement strand
TTTTCGCTTTGTAAAATAGGCCATTTTACAGTTGTGTGCTTAGTTGCCTGGCCATGAATGCAAGCGAGGCTGGAGGTGACCTTGCTTTGATACAGACCTCTGTGCTTTTCTCATGTAAATGTACACTAGTTAGCATAAGAAAAACTTGATTTACACAACAAAAGCAGTGAGGTCTCTATCAAAACAAGGTCAACTCCAGCCTCGCTGCCATTCCTAGGCCAGGTCACTAAACCGACAACTGTAAAATGGTCTATTGTGGAAATAAAAATCGGCGGCAAAACCAGGTTTGAGAATTTACTAAAACAATTATTCCATTCGCCCTTAGGTGTTGGATATGAAGTGATTATAACCAACTCGCGCTACGCGCTCGTTGGTTATTTTATCACTTCATATCCAACGCGGGCTCATGGAATAATTGTTATAATAGTAATAATAATAATAATAATAATAATAATAATAATAATAATAATAATAATAATAATAATAATAATAATAATAATAATAATAATAATAATAATAATAATAATAATATCATAAATATTCTTGTTTTTCGGCCATTTCAACTTCAACAAAAAGAGAAAACTAACAGCGGTTACAAACATAACAGTAAGGTTTCGCATGCTATATTTAACTGGACGTTTCGTATGCTACAACATACATCTTCAGAAGTGACGGTTACAAAATATGACGAGATTTAAAAAGACAAAAAACTAAAGCGAGGTATTGGTAACTAGCTAGACAACAATGGAAAAAAGAAACTACATCCGGTGTGAATTAATAAAGAAGGAGATTTTCACTACCGACGTTTTCATTTAGGGCGGGTTTCAAGTCCCGTATTAACAATGTTTCCTTGATTTTACACTGTAAATCACATTGACCACTTGCTAAGATCTCAAAATGGTCCCATTTGATGTTGTGACCAGTGGAAATCGAATGCTCAGCAACAGCGGAGGCGTGACCAATTTGAGTGAGAGCTTTGAAGTGCTCAGTCTTTCTGTCATGTAATCTTCTTTTAGTTTTGCCTATGTAAAAAGCATCACAATCCCAGCAACTGGCTTTGTAGACAATCTTCGATTTCTGCGACCGGTTGAAACGATCTTTATAAGGAAAGAAAGACTTAATTCTACGAGTGTTCCGAAAAACAACCCTGAGGTTGACGAAACCATAAAACTTATTAACACAAGATTTTAATCGGCGTGTAATAGCATCGCTATGGAGACCTAAAAAAGGTAAAACAAGGGTTACATCTTTCTTAGGAACTGTGAGAGTAGGTTGTGAAGGCTTGTTCTTATGTTTGTGAGGTAAATCATTAGCATTGTAGTTAATAACGCCTTTCGGATAACCATTTTGAAGCAAGGAATTCTTGAGATCGGATAGAGCGGACTGCAATAAAGTGGATTTTGAACAAATACGTAAGCAACGATAGGTAAGTGTTCTGATTGGATTGACCTTATACTTCCTAGGAGTAAAGGAGTCCCACTTGGTGTAAAGACCAGTGAAAGTCTTTTTATGGTGTATAGTAGTGTATAGTGCTCTTTTGACGTATGTTCCGTGTTTACCAATGTCCCACTGGACGAGACAATACAAATTTGTCTTACCAAATTATACTCTCTTCCTGATCCTCCTACCCTACCACGAACAGTCTTCAAAGATTTGCTTGTGTTTGCGACGAAGAAAAGCCACTTCATATTTGATGGGCAATATTATGACCAGATTGATGGTATAGTGATGGGTTCTCCATTAGGCCCTGTCTTAGCTAACATTTTTATGTGTCATTTTGAAGAGAGCTGATTGACGAACAATCAGTTCCGACTGTGGATTTGGTTTAGATACGTTGATGACACTTTCTCCCTATTTGACAGTAAAGACACCGCTTCCAGATTTCTAGATTTTCTTAAAAGCAGACATCCCAACATCAAATTCACCATGGAACTTGAAGAGAATCGAGTGATCTCATTCTTAGATGTTTGTATCAAGCGTGACCACAACACATTTTCAACTACTATACACCATAAAAAGACTTTGGTCTGCGCGTAAACCTTACGATGAAGACCGCCTGGGAGCAGTCCCTAACAATCTCCTTGGTTACTTCAAAGTGTTGAGGAAGTGCAGCAATTAATCTGACTATTTAATTAACGAAATGTCGTACATGAAGCAATTAATACAACGTTTGAATGCACAAACAGATTCGATTGAACTCACTGTCAAGTTTTAAGTGCCACCTCATATTATATCTTTTTAAACAAGCTTTTAATTTGTCAATCTTATATATTTTATTTCGTCAAATATTTATTGTTTATTTTGTAATTATTATTATTTTTTATTCTTTTGTTTATTTTTAATTTAATTTCATTTATTTTTTTATCATATTATCAAATTGTAAAGCGCATTTGATCATTTTCACTATTGAAAATGCGCTATAAAAGTTATTATTATAATTATTATATTATTATATTATAATTATTATATTATTGGAGTTTATAACAGGGGCTATTTGGTTTCGTTGTTCACTCAAAGGGTGATGTTAAAAGGCTCATGCCTTAAAAGTCAGGACGATTCAACCTTGCTACCTCAAGCCCGATTATCTCGAACTCAAAATCACTTTCTTTTGGATAGAATTTTTTTTCAGTCATTTAATATTGAGTACAGATCTTAAACCTCCATCGTTTAGAGCTAACCTTTGTTTCCTTCGAGAGCGTGGCCTAACTGTAATTCGAAGCGCGCATTACACGAACTGTCAGAACAAAATGTTGAATGAAATAATTATATTGCCAAATGGCCATAATTAACAGCCACCATGCTCTTTGCATGAGTTTAAATATGTCCTTTTTAAATAACCATTTAACCAAAAATTCCGAAGATATTGAAACGCGAAAAAATGGTATGGAATTTCCAGATCACAATCGCGAAAATCGTTCAATTCTCGAAAAGCGAACAATTCAACCGAGAATTCAAGATACTCCGATTAAACGGAAATTACTAACAGGAAATTTCTGTACATTTCAGTGGGTAAAGCTCGTGAGGTTGTCCTTTTTCTGGACACTCCAGAAAATCCGATCTGTCCAGAAATGCAGGTTAATGAGATGCATACTCCTTGTGACTGATAAGCACCACAAAGTGTCCTCTTTCCTAAAAAGGCACCAAAACAAGCATAAAACTGGTAAATATGAAGTATTATGAACATGACGCTTTGTGATGCTTGTTGACAGAAAGCATTAAATCTCGTTAACCTGCATCTCTGAACATACGTGCAGAAAATGCTGCTCCTTTCGTCATTGGATTTTTAGGAAAGTTGATAGCGAATTTTTCATTGAGAAGTGCTCCTTATAAGTTCTATGGAAAATGTTTGCCTCTGACTCTTGTTGTTTCTGAACAGACGTTTCGGCTAATGCTTAAGCTTTCATCACTGATGAAGGCTTAAGCATTAGCCGAAACGTCTGTTCAGAAACAACAAGAGTCAGAGGCAAACATTTTCCATAGAACTTATGACATCTCCTGACTACACTTTTCCCATTTTTAAACAGTGCTCCTTATATACGAAAGGTTTTTTGGTTAGAGACGGACGATTCGAGAAAGAAATTTACTCACAGTGAATTACAACTGTCACGTTATTCTGATCATTTCCCGCTGAGTTGTTTGCTCTACAAGTATACTGTCCACCATCTGCTCTGTTTATTCTACTGAACGTAAGGAACGCTGTTTTCCTCCCTGAACTTTTTCGCATTCCATTTCTGAACCATTGTACATCTGGTTCTGGTGTCCCTGATGCTGTACAGCTGATGTTCACTAATGATCCTTCATTGTAACTTGCTTGTACTGTAGAGGTGCTCATCTGTGGTGCCTCTGCAATAAAATAAATTTTGTTGGAGTCATGAGCAAATTTTTAGCCATTTTCACCAGAATTCTCTGTTACAACAAATAAATATTTGTGTTAAAATTCGATATTTCCGCACTTCTTGTTAACTAAATTGCATTCAGGTGGCAACTGAACGTCCTTGTAAGGACCA
>JAHPZR010020964.1:12500-27500 GCA_019787425.1 Platygyra sinensis | reverse complement strand
ATGATCTAAAGTTTTCTTAGCTACAGTCCTGGGTGGCAATAATAGACCTTTTTCGCTTGTACATTTTGTTTTCCCAATACAGATCATGTGATGATACTCAGGAGATTTGATCCTTTGTCTTGTTCATTAAAAAGAGTACATGCAGACATATTCATGCTTGCATGTACCCTTTTTAATGAACAAAATAAAAGATCAAATCTCCTGAGTATCATCACATGATCTGTATTGGGAAAACAAAATGTACAAGCGAAAAAGGTCTATTGTGGTTCAGACTGAGATCGTAACATCATACGCCCGAATTGTTGCTTAACGTTAATTAGATCCGTAATGTACTGAGGTGCCAGCCCGTGGATAGCCTTGAACGCTAAGATAAGTAATTTAAATTCAATTCTGAAACAGACAGGTAACCAATGCAAGGAAAACAAAGTAAGAGTTATATGACAAAACCGAGGAAAGGAACAAACAAGTCGGTCTTTATAAGTTAAAGCTCGCCATTTTCTCTTTTTAGCGACGGCTTCTGGTGTACGTAATTGGCATCGAATTTGCATAGAAATAAATTAAAATGAGATGTCGCTCCTACCATCCGAACCAAGAGAAGGGTGATGTAGCAGCTCGCCTAAGGTCTCACATGATTGGCTTGATACCCTTTGAGAGTACAATAGAACAAACAACAGAAACAATGCCCCTATCCCTAAAACAATAACAGCTGCTACAATGATAAAACAAAAGCAGCTTTGGACAGCTGCTACACTACTGCAAGAGAAAGCGTTGCAAAGGTGTGCAGAAAGGGTAGCAAGAGAAAATGCAGATCTATGCAAATTAATTGAGGCCTTCTTTCATTTCATTTCTAGTAGTAAAATTACCTCTACTTGAATAAAAACGGAGAAAAAATAATTGTAATCATGCGTGCAATAATAATGTGAAAGCAAAAAGTAAAAACGTGAATAAATTCTCGAAAAAGAATATCAGTAATTACCGCTAATTAGCTGGGAGGAATTGGAAAATTGCGCTTAGCTCTCTATCAGGATATGATCAGTATGGGAATGCTTATAATTTAGTTTGGTGTTTGAATCAAAAATCGCACAATTCAACAGTTATGCCACCGACCTACATTAGTTTCTTTGCGCACTCGTTTTTCATCATATCGTTATCATGCCCTGCGCCTTAATTAAAGTTTGCTTAGCTGAGCCGTGGTGGGAATATCGAATGCAATTGTTTAGATCCGCTAAACCTGTGTGACAACTTTTTTGCGTGACAACCGTTGGACTGCAATTTACACAATAGGAATTGAACAGCGTGACAAACCCTGCATTTCACTTAGATATTTCAGCGTGCTTTGGGTAGATTTAAAATTTAGAACAATCCGCGAAAACGCGTTTGACAGTAAATGGGCTTTGATCACAAATCTCACGAACCCCTGGCACCATTGACCGTGAACTGGATGAGATGAGTTTCTTTCATTAATTTATAACTCGCTTCGAATACGCACATAACTTGTACAGTCTTCTTGAACTGATGCTGCTTCTGTGTTTGTACAGTTGGACTGAAATTTGAAGGTTGGTCGAGGGTACTAGCTTGGTTCATCTGGCGAGAAAATTCGACCAGCGATGTCAATTATTTCGTTGAGCTGAAAGAACTATCGATAATGTTAGGGTGTTGAGATTGCGCAATACAGACTGGAATCATAATTAACTTCCGCTTGAGCAAACGTCACGTGCAGTTTATCAGCGTTACACAGAGGCTACACGACTCAACACTTCCAGGCCAATTCTCGATAAGGAATCTGACAGTACTCGTTACATCTTACACATGAATTGCAACTTTGACTTTGAAGATGGGATTCAAGAAGTCAAAGCGAATAAGTACATGCTGGTATAGTCTACTTGCAATGCTGCTGCTTCCGCGTGCAGGTATGTGTTTTATATTTCCATATTATCTTGGCTGGGTCAATTAAAGGACCAACTTAGACTTCTGTGCTGTCTTAGTTGCGTATCCAGCCTGCGATTAGAAAATACATTTTGCTCGATAAAAAATGGTATTCTTGAGATCTGTTTAACACGTTACCTTTGTACGATTCGTTTCGCCGATCAGATGGTCGAAAACAGATTGGTTTCGCAAGCGGGTCACCCCAAAACGCAGACCATGCAGACTGCAGACTGCAGACTGCAGACTGCAGATTGCTGACCGTGCAGACCATGCAGACTGTGCAGACTGAGTACTTTTTTCTAACACTTGACTCACTTTTTTCGGTTGTACAGTTACAGAATAGTGTTAAATATGTCGTGTGTTTGTTATTAATCCACAGGCCGCGCAAACTCGACATCTGACTGTTGATTTAATATAAGACAAACGCGTTTAATACACTTTGTATGGGAAATTCCCTTTACTGATCCTAAATATACTAAAATGAAGCATAAAATTAAACCTCCACATATCCTGGGCGCAAATTGCGTCAATTTTTGACGGACTTGTGGTTTTAATTCTTCTGCCCAATTTGTTTTTGTTGTGTGTTGTTTTTTTTTTCCTATTTCCTTAGTCTCCGTTAGCCTGTTAACCGATTAATAAAACAAAGCAAGGACAATGACTCTAGGCGACGTCGTCCCACAAATCGCTTTTGCTTCACAAAGTGCAGAATCCCTATTAGACTAGGAGTATTGCCTCTTTCGCTTAGTCCACTGATCGTGACCGTAAATTTTTCTTCATTACGCGTCACGCACAACACATTAGGGAGTTTTAGCAAACCACGACGGCGACGGCAACGGGAACGCCACCAAACAAAAGTTTTAATGAGTAGAACAATGGCTGTGCACGTGCGTTTTGAATCTTTGTACATTTCTTTGCTGTCCTCTACAAAACAACAACGTGAAATTACTAACTTCCACGTGTTTTTAAGAACGCGAACCGCAATAGCGAATTTTTTGTATCTTCTTTCCAATTGAACGCTATCGATGCATGTTTAGCCTGAGAAAGGTTTTAGACCGATAGGCCTACTGAACAGATTTACGGAGCAGTGACATTCGAAGGTAAACTATAAATACATTTTTTACAAGGCTTAGTCCCTGCCGTCGCCGTCGTCATTGCTAAAACTGCCAAATAAGCGAATACGACGTGCCAAGTGAAAGAGGGACTACTTGTAGTCTAAATCGCCACAAAAACACAACTGCCATATAAAGGCCATACAAATTAACCGTCGTATCAATTCATTACGACAACCGTTGTGCGCTGAGAATTTCAAATGCTATTTGGTTTTCTGTGAGCTCGACTTTTTTGGCGTGATCATGGTCACGCTACAACAGCCTTTTGTACACCTGCGTAGAAACTGCACATGTTGCTTGTGGCAATACATTAGAAGTAAGGTTTTTTTTTGTACATTTTAGAATAGCGTTACTTAAGAATATTTTGGACTAAAGGGATTGCAGAGTCTATACATGTAACACGTCAACAGTCACATACTGAGCTAGCGCGCCTGTGCGTAACAAACACTCCGATAAATATAATTGAACACTAGTTACTGTGACCAGAACCAAAACGTATGTGAGTCAAAAGTAAATGCAAAAACAAGTCAAAAATTGACGCCATTTGCGCCCCGGCTATGTGGAAGTTTAATTCTATGCTTGATTTTAGTATATGTAGGATCAGCAAAGGGAATTTCCCAAACAAAGTGTATTAAACGCGTTTGTTTATTGAATCAACAGTCAGATGTCGAGTTTGTGCCGGATAAATAACAAACATTGCGACATATTTAACACTATTCTGTAACTGTAGAACTGAAAAAAGTGAGTCAAGTGTTAGAAAAAAAGTACTCAGTCTGCACGGTCTGCACAGTCTGCAGTCTGCAGTCTGCATGGTCTGCGTTTTGGGGCGACCGTTCCCAAGCGCACTGAAACGCGTAATCCGGCGGAGGTAACAATAAACGGTACTTTTCAAAGCGACGTTTGTCGACGTTCCTTGTTTCATTCGATATGGCAGGAAAATTCGACTAATACATATAATAGTCGACTAAGGTGACATGTAGCGTTTGAAATGTTACACTCTCATTATGAACTAAAGGAAAAGACACAATATATCTCTGTAGCTACAATGTATTTGTTATATATATATCTTACATATCACGAAGTCTGTAGATATCAGTAGAGATCAGTAGAGATCAGTGGAATGGTTCGTGACGAGTACACAGTGACATCTAGTGTACTTATTCAATATTTTAAGTTAATATTCCATGATGTGCTTTATGCGACATTTCTGCGATATCAGTGCTAGAGCGGATTGATATATTTATAACAGGTAGAACTGTGAACTGAGCGAATACAATTTATTTTCATGAGGTCACGCGTTTTTTGCTGACCCCAAATTATTTAACTGAGCAATTGTGAATTGTGACCGTTTTTCCACGTGTATTTCTATGGTCCAGGGGCCCGTTTCTTGAAAGTTCCGGAAACGTTTCGGGCCTGTAAAGCCATTTTCAGTTCATCTGTATCTAAAAGTGGTGAAGCGAATACGCATGGAACCCCGCCTGGCACTTCTTGATGAAGGGAACCTCGGCCAAATTAAGAGTATGTGCTTAAATAGCTCTGTAATCATAAGGTTCGACATTTTGCTACTGCCTTTCCGGGTGCGTAAACGTTTTAGGACCTTCGTGAAACGGGCCCAAGGTGTAGCTTGTGTTACTCTGTGAACATTCATTTTAACCGATAATTATCTCTTTAACTAAGGTCACCCACCGAGTGCATTCGCGTGACGCAAGTTCCTTTGTAACACAAGTGTACTTTTAAAAGTTAGCCTTGAATTGTCTGAAAATTACCAGTAAAAGAAAAAAAAAACAAGTTTTTTGGATGAATTTTGAAGGCAAATGTTTCATTAGACTTGCGACTTACCGAAACTGGAGCCGTCACGCAACTTATCAACAATAAAGCAAGGAAATCGAAATACAGTAGAACCTCTATTAAGCGGGAACTTTTATTTGGCAGCCGGCGGCCAAAATCCCGGAAAAAAATTGTTAAGCTGTAAACTGTAATAGAAACCTTTATTATATAGCAAGGTTAATCTGAGCGTTGTGATTGGTTCTTTCTTGGTCAGGATTTCGCCTTACGGACCGTTTCCATGGAAACTGTCATCGGCCGTGTACTTTTTTGTTTTCGAAAGCCGGCAAAACAAGTATGACCCGAGTACCATATAATAAACTACTTACTAACTTAGCTTGTTCGAGCCGCACTGGGGAATAATATATTGGCCCTCGGTCGTTTTTGTACGGACCGAGCGAATACAGACACGACCTCGGACCAATATTCCCCAGTACTGCCCTCGCGCTCGGTTAGTAAGAGGTTACTATTTAACAGCCGCCTCTAGGGTGATTTTGTTTTGTGTTATAAATGTACATGTGTTAAGCGGCCAGTTGTCTCGTCTCCCAGAGTGGCTGCTTAGTAAAGGTTTGACTGCAATCAGTGGGCTTTGACATTATGTTACATCTGTCTGTAAAACTTCAGGCTGTTCACAGAAGATAGTGATTTCAGCAACAGACAGCTATATACTCGTAATCTTTGATTACTACATGTAGTAATAACAGTAGTACTTCCACGGGTGCAGGGGCGTAGCCAGGGGAGGATTCCAGGTTATCCGGAAGGCCCCCCTCTCGCGCCAAGGAAACCCCCTCTCCCCTCTCTTTTTTACAGTGATTTTATCCAAGCTAGAGTGCAATGGACTCTCGATTCCTGAAATTCTTCTTTTTGTTCTATGCTCACAATAAGGACAGTAAACGTCATTGTGGTATCTATTTGTGCTTCACTTGCATTTTCGGAGACATAGCATAATTGGGATTCTTGTGTAACAAGATGTTCGTGTGTGCAGAGATGCCCGCGAAATTAATAGACGATCCATGTGTCGATTGCACAGAATCGATGCATTCTTTCAACAAAAAAGGTAGGCACAGCCCAAAAATGCGTAAGCAAATCTAATCAAGGCATTTTCCCGGCTCTAACATCGATTTCAGTGATGAAATTCCCATCCCAGAACCGAAGAGACAGAACGACGACAAGCAGCGAAAGAGGAAGCGTCGAACCAGCAGAGGAAACAGGATCTCCATCCAAGAAGTCAAAGAAGCAAAAGTAAATAGCATTCTAAATTGTAAAGGAAAAATTTTACAGTTAAGATCTGGCCCTGGCTTCTCGTTCGGCTCTGGGATTTGCTTGGTGACACAGTACCACTGTTCGACTCTTTGGTTTTTACAATTATCCACACATTTCATTTGGGAAAGAAATACTCTACACTCTGAGAAATAGATGGAATATTTCTATTGCTTATAAATCATGATTTTTTGTTTTATCCTTTAGCAAATCTAATAACTAGTTCACTAGTATTTATTGAGACTTGTGTTTCAAAGATTGATTTCAAAACCTTTTATGCTAATTCCATCGTTAATTTCGCCTCAAGGCAGAAGTGTATATGAGGATTGTCGCGTGTGAAGCCATTTGACAACACCCGCCACTTGGCGAAAAAACGCCACGTGCCTATTCCACCAATTCAGTTCAGACACTCGCAGCATGCGATCGAGAGTTCTTTCATAATTGTGATTCCATTTTCAACTGAGTATGTGTCAGGTAGTTAGTTATTAGCAGAGCAAGAAATCAGGGGCATAGCAGGATTTCTGGGAGGGGGGTTCCAAATTGGTTCCAACGAAAACGGTTGGTCTAAAATCTAACATTACGTACGTGCAAGACTTTGGCGTTTACGCAACGCAAACAGAAGACGCCTTGGTTGCCGCTGAGCGAACGTGTTTATCACTTCCAAGATATTTATGTATCGGTGGTAATTGATGTTTACCAACGCCAGCCCAGACCCTCGCTCGCTTTACGTGGTGGACCTCAGGTATGTTTTAAACTTCTTAGTGTACTGAATGAGCGCTCACATTCAGCTGACGTTATCAAGGTGTGGATGTTATGAAAGAACTCTCGATCGCATGCTGCGAGTGTCTGAACTGAATTGGTGGAATAGGCACGTGGCGTTTTTTCGCCAAGTGGCGGGTGTTGTCAAATGGCTTCACACGCGACAATCCTCATATACACTTCTGCCTTGAGGCGAAATTAACGATGGAATTAGCATAAAAGGTTTTGAAATCAATCTTTGAAACACAAGTCTCAATAAATACTAGTGAACTAGTTATTAGATTTGCTAAAGGATAAAACAAAAATCATGATTTATAAGCAATAGAAATATTCCATCTATTTCTCAGAGTGTAGAGTATTTCTTTCCCAAATGAAATGTGTGGATAATTGTAAAAACCAAAGAGTCGAACAGTGGTACTGTGTCACCAAGCAAATCCCAGAGCCGAACGAGAAGCCAGGGCCAGATCTTAACTGTAAAATTTTTCCTTTACAATTTAGAATGCTATTTTACTTTTGCTTCTTTGACTTCTTGGATGGAGATCCTGTTTCCTCTGCTGGTTCGACGCTTCCTCTTTCGCTGCTTTGTCGTCGTTCTGTCTCTTCGGTTCTGGGATGGGAATTTCATCACTGAAATCGATGTTAGAGCCGGGAAAATGCCTTGATTAGATTTGCTTACGCATTTTTGGGCTGTGCCTACCTTTTTTGTTGAAAGAATGCATCGATTCTGTGCAATCGACACATGGATCGTCTATTAATTTCGCGGGCATCTCTGCACACACGAACATCTTGTTACACAAGAATCCCAATTATGCTATGTCTCCGAAAATGCAAGTGAAGCACAAATAGATACCACAATGACGTTTACTGTCCTTATTGTGAGCATAGAACAAAAAGAAGAATTTCAGGAATCGAGAGTCCATTGCACTCTAGCTTGGATAAAATCACTGTAAAAAAGAGAGGGGAGAGGGGGTTTCCTTGGCGCGAGAGGGGGGCCTTCCGGATAACCTGGAATCCTCCCCTGGCTACGCCCCTGCACCCGTGGAAGTACTACTGTTATTACTACATGTAGTAATCAAAGATTACGAGTATATAGCTGTCTGTTGCTGAAATCACTATCTTCTGTGAACAGCCTGAAGTTTTACAGACAGATGTAACATAATGTCAAAGCCCACTGATTGCAGTCAAACCTTTACTAAGCAGCCACTCTGGGAGACGAGACAACTGGCCGCTTAACACATGTACATTTATAACACAAAACAAAATCACCCTAGAGGCGGCTGTTAAATAGTAACCTCTTACTAACCGAGCGCGAGGGCAGTACTGGGGAATATTGGTCCGAGGTCGTGTCTGTATTCGCTCGGTCCGTACAAAAACGACCGAGGGCCAATATATTATTCCCCAGTGCGGCTCGAACAAGCTAAGTTAGTAAGTAGTTTATTATATGGTACTCGGGTCATACTTGTTTTGCCGGCTTTCGAAAACAAAAAAGTACACGGCCGATGACAGTTTCCATGGAAACGGTCCGTAAGGCGAAATCCTGACCAAGAAAGAACCAATCACAACGCTCAGATTAACCTTGCTATATAATAAAGGTTTCTATTACAGTTTACAGCTTAACAATTTTTTTCCGGGATTTTGGCCGCCGGCTGCCAAATAAAAGTTCCCGCTTAATAGAGGTTCTACTGTATTTCGATTTCCTTGCTTTATTGTTGATAAGTTGCGTGACGGCTCCAGTTTCGGTAAGTCGCAAGTCTAATGAAACATTTGCCTTCAAAATTCATCCAAAAAACTTGTTTTTTTTTTCTTTTACTGGTAATTTTCAGACAATTCAAGGCTAACTTTTAAAAGTACACTTGTGTTACAAAGGAACTTGCGTCACGCGAATGCACTCGGTGGGTGACCTTAGTTAAAGAGATAATTATCGGTTAAAATGAATGTTCACAGAGTAACACAAGCTACACCTTGGGCCCGTTTCACGAAGGTCCTAAAACGTTTACGCACCCGGAAAGGCAGTAGCAAAATGTCGAACCTTATGATTACAGAGCTATTTAAGCACATACTCTTAATTTGGCCGAGGTTCCCTTCATCAAGAAGTGCCAGGCGGGGTTCCATGCGTATTCGCTTCACCACTTTTAGATACAGATGAACTGAAAATGGCTTTACAGGCCCGAAACGTTTCCGGAACTTTCAAGAAACGGGCCCCTGGACCATAGAAATACACGTGGAAAAACGGTCACAATTCACAATTGCTCAGTTAAATAATTTGGGGTCAGCAAAAAACGCGTGACCTCATGAAAATAAATTGTATTCGCTCAGTTCACAGTTCTACCTGTTATAAATATATCAATCCGCTCTAGCACTGATATCGCAGAAATGTCGCATAAAGCACATCATGGAATATTAACTTAAAATATTGAATAAGTACACTAGATGTCACTGTGTACTCGTCACGAACCATTCCACTGATCTCTACTGATCTCTACTGATATCTACAGACTTCGTGATATGTAAGATATATATATAACAAATACATTGTAGCTACAGAGATATATTGTGTCTTTTCCTTTAGTTCATAATGAGAGTGTAACATTTCAAACGCTACATGTCACCTTAGTCGACTATTATATGTATTAGTCGAATTTTCCTGCCATATCGAATGAAACAAGGAACGTCGACAAACGTCGCTTTGAAAAGTACCGTTTATTGTTACCTCCGCCGGATTACGCGTTTCAGTGCGCTTGGGAACGGTCGCCCCAAAACGCAGACCATGCAGACTGCAGACTGCAGACTGTGCAGACCGTGCAGACTGAGTACTTTTTTTCTAACACTTGACTCACTTTTTTCAGTTCTACAGTTACAGAATAGTGTTAAATATGTCGCAATGTTTGTTATTTATCCGGCACAAACTCGACATCTGACTGTTGATTCAATAAACAAACGCGTTTAATACACTTTGTTTGGGAAATTCCCTTTGCTGATCCTACATATACTAAAATCAAGCATAGAATTAAACTTCCACATAGCCGGGGCGCAAATGGCGTCAATTTTTGACTTGTTTTTGCATTTACTTTTGACTCACATACGTTTTGGTTCTGGTCACAGTAACTAGTGTTCAATTATATTTATCGGAGTGTTTGTTACGCACAGGCGCGCTAGCTCAGTATGTGACTGTTGACGTGTTACATGTATAGACTCTGCAATCCCTTTAGTCCAAAATATTCTTAAGTAACGCTATTCTAAAATGTACAAAAAAAAACCTTACTTCTAATGTATTGCCACAAGCAACATGTGCAGTTTCTACGCAGGTGTACAAAAGGCTGTTGTAGCGTGACCATGATCACGCCAAAAAAAGTCGAGCTCACAGAAAACCAAATAGCATTTGAAATTCTCAGCGCACAACGGTTGTCGTAATGAATTGATACGACGGTTAATTTGTATGGCCTTTATATGGCAGTTGTGTTTTTGTGGCGATTTAGACTACAAGTAGTCCCTCTTTCACTTGGCACGTCGTATTCGCTTATTTGGCAGTTTTAGCAATGACGACGGCGACGGCAGGGACTAAGCCTTGTAAAAAATGTATTTATAGTTTACCTTCGAATGTCACTGCTCCGTAAATCTGTTCAGTAGGCCTATCGGTCTAAAACCTTTCTCAGGCTAAACATGCATCGATAGCGTTCAATTGGAAAGAAGATACAAAAAATTCGCTATTGCGGTTCGCGTTCTTAAAAACACGTGGAAGTTAGTAATTTCACGTTGTTGTTTTGTAGAGGACAGCAAAGAAATGTACAAAGATTCAAAACGCACGTGCACAGCCATTGTTCTACTCATTAAAACTTTTGTTTGGTGGCGTTCCCGTTGCCGTCGCCGTCGTGGTTTGCTAAAACTCCCTAATGTGTTGTGCGTGACGCGTAATGAAGAAAAATTTACGGTCACGATCAGTGGACTAAGCGAAAGAGGCAATACTCCTAGTCTAATAGGGATTCTGCACTTTGTGAAGCAAAAGCGATTTGTGGGACGACGTCGCCTAGAGTCATTGTCCTTGCTTTGTTTTATTAATCGGTTAACAGGCTAACGGAGACTAAGGAAATAGGAAAAAAAAAACAACACACAACAAAAACAAATTGGGCAGAAGAATTAAAACCACAAGTCCGTCAAAAATTGACGCAATTTGCGCCCAGGATATGTGGAGGTTTAATTTTATGCTTCATTTTAGTATATTTAGGATCAGTAAAGGGAATTTCCCATACAAAGTGTATTAAACGCGTTTGTCTTATATTAAATCAACAGTCAGATGTCGAGTTTGCGCGGCCTGTGGATTAATAACAAACACACGACATATTTAACACTATTCTGTAACTGTACAACCGAAAAAAGTGAGTCAAGTGTTAGAAAAAAGTACTCAGTCTGCACAGTCTGCATGGTCTGCACGGTCAGCAATCTGCAGTCTGCAGTCTGCAGTCTGCAGTCTGCATGGTCTGCGTTTTGGGGTGACCCGCTTGCGAAACCAATCTGTTTTCGACCATCTGATCGGCGAAACGAATCGTACAAAGGTAACGTGTTAAACAGATCTCAAGAATACCATTTTTTATCGAGCAAAATGTATTTTCTAATCGCAGGCTGGATACGCAACTAAGACAGCACAGAAGTCTAAGTTGGTCCTTTAATTGACCCAGCCAAGATAATATGGAAATATAAAACACATACCTGCACGCGGAAGCAGCAGCATTGCAAGTAGACTATACCAGCATGTACTTATTCGCTTTGACTTCTTGAATCCCATCTTCAAAGTCAAAGTTGCAATTCATGTGTAAGATGTAACGAGTACTGTCAGATTCCTTATCGAGAATTGGCCTGGAAGTGTTGAGTCGTGTAGCCTCTGTGTAACGCTGATAAACTGCACGTGACGTTTGCTCAAGCGGAAGTTAATTATGATTCCAGTCTGTATTGCGCAATCTCAACACCCTAACATTATCGATAGTTCTTTCAGCTCAACGAAATAATTGACATCGCTGGTCGAATTTTCTCGCCAGATGAACCAAGCTAGTACCCTCGACCAACCTTCAAATTTCAGTCCAACTGTACAAACACAGAAGCAGCATCAGTTCAAGAAGACTGTACAAGTTATGTGCGTATTCGAAGCGAGTTATAAATTAATGAAAGAAACTCATCTCATCCAGTTCACGGTCAATGGTGCCAGGGGTTCGTGAGATTTGTGATCAAAGCCCATTTACTGTCAAACGCGTTTTCGCGGATTGTTCTAAATTTTAAATCTACCCAAAGCACGCTGAAATATCTAAGTGAAATGCAGGGTTTGTCACGCTGTTCAATTCCTATTGTGTAAATTGCAGTCCAACGGTTGTCACGCAAAAAAGTTGTCACACAGGTTTAGCGGATCTAAACAATTGCATTCGATATTCCCACCACGGCTCAGCTAAGCAAACTTTAATTAAGGCGCAGGGCATGATAACGATATGATGAAAAACGAGTGCGCAAAGAAACTAATGTAGGTCGGTGGCATAACTGTTGAATTGTGCGATTTTTGATTCAAACACCAAACTAAATTATAAGCATTCCCATACTGATCATATCCTGATAGAGAGCTAAGCGCAATTTTCCAATTCCTCCCAGCTAATTAGCGGTAATTACTGATATTCTTTTTCGAGAATTTATTCACGTTTTTACTTTTTGCTTTCACATTATTATTGCACGCATGATTACAATTATTTTTTCTCCGTTTTTATTCAAGTAGAGGTAATTTTACTACTAGAAATGAAATGAAAGAAGGCCTCAATTAATTTGCATAGATCTGCATTTTCTCTTGCTACCCTTTCTGCACACCTTTGCAACGCTTTCTCTTGCAGTAGTGTAGCAGCTGTCCAAAGCTGCTTTTGTTTTATCATTGTAGCAGCTGTTATTGTTTTAGGGATAGGGGCATTGTTTCTGTTGTTTGTTCTATTGTACTCTCAAAGGGTATCAAGCCAATCATGTGAGACCTTAGGCGAGCTGCTACATCACCCTTCTCTTGGTTCGGATGGTAGGAGCGACATCTCATTTTAATTTATTTCTATGCAAATTCGATGCCAATTACGTACACCAGAAGCCGTCGCTAAAAAGAGAAAATGGCGAGCTTTAACTTATAAAGACCGACTTGTTTGTTCCTTTCCTCGGTTTTGTCATATAACTCTTACTTTGTTTTCCTTGCATTGGTTACCTGTCTGTTTCAGAATTGAATTTAAATTACTTATCTTAGCGTTCAAGGCTATCCACGGGCTGGCACCTCAGTACATTACGGATCTAATTAACGTTAAGCAACAATTCGGGCGTATGATGTTACGATCTCAGTCTGAACCACAATAGACCTTTTTCGCTTGTACATTTTGTTTTCCCAATACAGATCATGTGATGATACTCAGGAGATTTGATCTTTTATTTTGTTCATTAAAAAGGGTACATGCAAGCATGAATATGTCTGCATGTACTCTTTTTAATGAACAAGACAAAGGATCAAATCTCCTGAGTATCATCACATGATCTGTATTGGGAAAACAAAATGTACAAGCGAAAAAGGTCTATTATTGCCACCCAGGACTGTAGCTAAGAAAACTTTAGATCATTTATGGCATCTGCTCCTAAACTTTGGAACAGATTGGCATCAAATATAAGAGCAGTAAATGATCTTAATTGTTTTAAAACACTTCTTAAAACACAACTCTTTAGACAGGCATTTTTATGTTTGCTTTTAGAGTTTGTTTTTACCATTTTTTAGTTGGTCAAATTGTATATTTTTAGCCTTTTATAATTCGTTTATATTTTATTTTGCTCAGTTTTATTATATAGCGCATTAGATCATATCCACATGTATTTTGCGCTATATAAGCAAGTAATTATAACTATGATATTCTTCCACGACTTCGATCTGCCAATATCGACGGAGCAGATCAAGGTGAGAAAACCACTGTGCACAAGCTATACATAAACAATAGTCTCCATTTGGCGCGAAAATATGCTAGGATATTTGAACGCGGACATTATCTGTTCCGAGAAGCGAACAGTTTTCCGAGAGCGTAGCTCGAGGAAAACTGTGAGCTTCGAAGTACAGATAATGTCCAAGGACAAATATTCTTGCATATTTTCGTCCCAAATGGAGACTATCGTGTTTATTATCCTTCAAATCTTTTACGCAACGCGCGCAGTTTTGAAAATTGGGGTATATTCTCCAATATGTCATGAGACTTGATTGAACACCCCTCTGAGGGTCTTTTCGGTTCTCATCACAACGTGGAAGCATGTACAAGTCTCGCTTGGCTATTATGTTCCGAGCTCGATAGTCCACACAGAAGCGCTGAGTGCTGTCAGGCCTGGCAACCAAAACCACAGGGGAAGACCATATGGATTCAAAAGGCCCTACGATCTGTGCTCCAAGCATTTCATCCACTTGACGGCACATTTCCTGACTACTTTGTTTGGCAGTTCATCTCCTTCCACTAGCGGGTGGAGGTACCAATACTGCTGCAGCGATAATTTTTAGAGGCAAGTTAACACACGAACTGGTATTCGACCATCTTTTACAGTTACTGCAGTTCGCAAGGCCCCAACAGAATACCTTTCTGAGAACTTGCATCCTGGTTCAACCACACCCACACATTCCTTGTGACCACTCACCCCCTCAATCACACAAGGTATATCAGCAACCATATTTGGTGATAATGTTACGGTTTAGCGACAGTGATCGTGTAAACTTTGTCAAGAGGACCAAACATCATCACATTGGGGACACTTGTTGTGGTAGTCCGCGACATACTAGCACCTTATGTTGCGCTTTGATACTACCAAGCGCAAGTGTCAACTCTGTTTCACCGACAACATCAAGCGGCAAGCTACTGGTCCCAAGAACAGGCTTTCGTAGGGGTTCAAGCTTACTTGTATTAGTGTTAATACAATGGTAAATGTCAGCACTAATGATTGTTGCTTCTGCACCAGTGTCCAGTCAAGCATAGGATAGAACACAATTGACTCGACATGGCATGCACCCTTGAATTTATCGCGCGGGGTCACATCTGGCTGCTCCCCGCCCGTCTCCACTTTCCCTAGTCGTGACGAACTTGGTGAAAACAATTACGGG
>JAHPZR010020964.1:7500-10000 GCA_019787425.1 Platygyra sinensis | reverse complement strand
AAATTACAGGCTTTGATCACCTATCTTACACAGTCCTGGCACCATTGACGGTGAACAACTCGATAAGATGAGTTTCATGAACTCCCTACGAATGCGCGCATGCTGGTACGGTTTTCTTAAACTGCTGTTGCTTAAGCATGCAGGTATGTGTTATTTCCAAATGATTGCGTTTCTACAGTTGCAAATTTGAAGGTTGGTCGACATTCCTTGGTTCATCTGGCCAGGAAACTCGACCAGCGATATCAGAGATTTCTGTAAGCTAAAGGAATCCTTGAATCGTAGTTAATTGAGTGTGGAGAGTAATCAGCCAATTATTTTGGTTTTGAGGTTTTGGTTTGAGATTAGCTGAGAAAAGTTGCTAAGTTATTGGTTCGGTTTCTGTTTTACGACACTCAATCTTTAACCACCCCAGAACATCTCTTGTCAGAGAGACACAAGTACACAAGGTTACATGTATACATGAAGCTCATAACATACCCGTGAAGTTCTCTGTTTTGCTCCATTCTATCCTGATATGTTTTCAGCCATATCAGCGCTAAAACTGAATGAGACTGCTTCGTAGTTTGAGTCATTTCAGGGCCATAGCCACAAAAAAAAACTTATGAGTGAGGCAATTACCATGAAAAAACTTATGACTGAGGCAATCGGTCCATGGTTGAGTTCTCTTCCTTGGTATTAAGAGTTTTTATGATGACTATAAACAACAAAAGCGAAAGAAAAGATCGAGGCAAATGCCTCGGTGGGCCTGTTACTAACTACGGCCCTGCATTTTGATTTTTTGAAGTCATCAAGTACTAGTCTGCTTTTTCTGGTCTCTTTGTCGATTCTGCCTCCAGGCACTTGTTTTATACATGCAGTATTCAAAATCCAATGCCAGATTACTTCCGTAGGTGGGTTAGAATTCCGGTTTAGGGACGTTTACGCGACTTTGTATTAAACCCAACCGTAAGCTTAAATCTGTTGTTAGTTGCTTTATTTCATGATTGAAATGACACTGATACCAGAGAAATGAAAAACTAGCGCTAATCTGTTCCGGCTGTTTCGTATTCGAATGATTCGATTGCTTTCATTGCACTTTTTGTATCACTAATTATAATATAGATAAGACCCTGCGAGCGCTCTGATTGGTCAAAAACCCATGTTTTGTCAGAGTATAAAACATAGTAAAAGCGTGTTTTATTGTTTTGCGCGCGTAAAATCGATATCATAAAGCAAATGAAGAAGGCTAAGCCGTGTATTACACTGGGATAAAACACTCCAGCTATTTGAGAACACTCGAGAAATGTAGAAAACACTCGCCAGCAGTTCGTATTTTCTACATTTCCCTCGTGTTCTCAAACGTCTGTCGTGTTTTATCACACTGTCATACACGACTTAGGCTTTTTTATTTGTTAATTATATGCGTATGCAGTCCGATGTGGCCTTATGTGGCCCATGTTGATGCATTTTTACCCTTATTTCAGACTCAGAAGGGAAACGAAAATACTGTTGTTCCAAAAAGCGAGGGTTCGAAATTTCAAAATATGAAATCAATTTGATTGAGCGGTCATCGACAAAGGGTCAAAAGCGAAAAAGGGAAGAGGAATTTTATTACAGCGCAAGATTAAAGTCATATCAAAACCTGCACCTGAGAGGATAAACTCGTCAACGTTTACAAAAATCCAACGGCTTATTAATTCTGTCAGAGCAGCAACGTTTCGTATTGAAATTGAATCTCTTCAGGTTAGTAAAATATTTAGTCTCAGATTTTTCATTGATATTCATTTTTGCAGAGGGGTGAAGCATGGGGTTTACGTCAAACGGCAGAAATGAAACATCAGTTGCCATCTGCCGCCAGTTGTTTGTACAACAGAGTGATAATATTTCGTATCTGCTGCGAATGATAAAACGCGGTTTTTTTTTTCTATTTTGTTGTGATTTATTTAATTATTGGACGAGGTCCAGCAAAATATCATGATTTGTCAGAAGGCGAGTAGATCAATTGTTCTGAATTATTTGCCGAGGCCGAAAGCTGAGGCAAATAACTGACCTGCGAGACACAGACAAATCATGATATTTTTCGATATCCGACTTCAATAATAGTTTTATCGATCAGTCACCAATGTTGTTTTCGTAATTAAATCACCCTCTGACAGCTACAGGAAGCGACCTGCCATTTTTTCGGACGAGAGCGTAGTTATGATTTCACATGAGCAGAGTATTATTTGCAGCAAACACGTTTAGAAGGCACTACGCATAAGCAGAGCACTATTTGTAGACGGTTATTTGCAGGTCACGTGGTGGGCTCTCGACCGATGAAAAGAACGGAAAAAGGCAGCAGGAGACGTTAAAAAGGTCTAGAAAGGTGTCCTATTTCGTTTCATGGTAGATTTTAGCTTCGTTTCTCGGTATTTTGGTCAAAGTAACTTGTACCACGGCCAGGTTCAATAGTGTCTTGCACACAGTTTCTCAACCACTCAAAAAACATTTGACAAGAAAGCCGCATCAAAACCGCATCAAA
>JAHPZR010020964.1:0-5000 GCA_019787425.1 Platygyra sinensis | reverse complement strand
ATGTTGATTCAGTCGACTGGGGACTGAAGAAAGATGGAGTGAATGACATTGAGAATAATGGAGTACTGGTATCTCTAGACAAAAACGGTCCAGTGTCAACAGCAGTCTCTTCAGCATACAGTGGACGTGTGAGTGGAAGCGGTGACGCATCCTCTGGTCAGGTCGTCTTCAGTCTAAGCCAAATCAAAACTAGTGATAATAGACTTTATGG
The DNA here is from genome assembly GCA_019787425.1 of Platygyra sinensis. Classification (NCBI taxonomy): domain Eukaryota; kingdom Metazoa; phylum Cnidaria; class Anthozoa; order Scleractinia; family Merulinidae; genus Platygyra; species Platygyra sinensis. The sequence continues at coordinate 4,789 of JAHPZR010020964.1, read as the reverse complement.
TTGTAGGATAAGCCCTACTGATGTTTCTGCGGATACGCAAAAGCTTGACTCTGTGTACCTGGAAGTAAACGGTGAATATCCTTTTGTTATTAAGACACTAAGAGTGGCTCGAGGTGGTCAAAATAGGACGGGCTGCAAGTTAAAATGTTCCTTGTCTTGCTCGACAGGGAGTGTGGCAAGGAAGGAGGTAAAAGGGCGACGGGAATGAAATAATAGCTAGGCTCCTGAATCCCTTCCCTATATCTGCCAATAATAATTTCATTAGTTCCACTTAATGCATCAAATACACAGGGAGTTTCATATGACAGTTTGCAACATAACCAAGAGAGTTTAAGGAGACTTTTCCCGCATTTCACCCAACAATGGCGCCGAGTCGAGGTCAGGGTGGACAAAAATACAGCAAAAAATGTATGGCAATGTCCACGTCTGCCCTGGTGCTATTGTTCTTACGCACAGAAGTTGAATCGGGAAAGGTCTGTTAGGACAAGTAGCGAAGCATTTTCGAAATGTGCTTTAAAAAAAACAGTGATGAATAACTGTTTCGAGTATTATATATATCCTCTCGATCGAATAATACTAGCTAGTAATCGAGTTTGAGAATTATTGCACTCTCATATTGGTTCCAATCCGCACGCTTACGAAGTGCCAATGGAAGGAATTTATCAAAAAAACTGAATTTCATATCTTCATTGGGTGTTACAACGTGAACCGATATTGTAGAGTATCTTCTATTCGTACCGACTGAAGAGCCTGCGTTGTATTTCGAATATAAAGAAAATAGTGGTCCTTACAAGGACGTTCAGTTGCCACCTGAATGCAATTTAGTTAACAAGAAGTGCGGAAATATCGAATTTTAACACAAATATTTATTTGTTGTAACAGAGAATTCTGGTGAAAATGGCTAAAAATTTGCTCATGACTCCAACAAAATTTATTTTATTGCAGAGGCACCACAGATGAGCACCTCTACAGTACAAGCAAGTTACAATGAAGGATCATTAGTGAACATCAGCTGTACAGCATCAGGGACACCAGAACCAGATGTACAATGGTTCAGAAATGGAATGCGAAAAAGTTCAGGGAGGAAAACAGCGTTCCTTACGTTCAGTAGAATAAACAGAGCAGATGGTGGACAGTATACTTGTAGAGCAAACAACTCAGCGGGAAATGATCAGAATAACGTGACAGTTGTAATTCACTGTGAGTAAATTTCTTTCTCGAATCGTCCGTCTCTAACCAAAAAACCTTTCGTATATAAGGAGCACTGTTTAAAAATGGGAAAAGTGTAGTCAGGAGATGTCATAAGTTCTATGGAAAATGTTTGCCTCTGACTCTTGTTGTTTCTGAACAGACGTTTCGGCTAATGCTTAAGCCTTCATCAGTGATGAAAGCTTAAGCATTAGCCGAAACGTCTGTTCAGAAACAACAAGAGTCAGAGGCAAACATTTTCCATAGAACTTATAAGGAGCACTTCTCAATGAAAAATTCGCTATCAACTTTCCTAAAAATCCAATGACGAAAGGAGCAGCATTTTCTGCACGTATGTTCAGAGATGCAGGTTAACGAGATTTAATGCTTTCTGTCAACAAGCATCACAAAGCGTCATGTTCATAATACTTCATATTTACCAGTTTTATGCTTGTTTTGGTGCCTTTTTAGGAAAGAGGACACTTTGTGGTGCTTATCAGTCACAAGGAGTATGCATCTCATTAACCTGCATTTCTGGACAGATCGGATTTTCTGGAGTGTCCAGAAAAAGGACAACCTCACGAGCTTTACCCACTGAAATGTACAGAAATTTCCTGTTAGTAATTTCCGTTTAATCGGAGTATCTTGAATTCTCGGTTGAATTGTTCGCTTTTCGAGAATTGAACGATTTTCGCGATTGTGATCTGGAAATTCCATACCATTTTTTCGCGTTTCAATATCTTCGGAATTTTTGGTTAAATGGTTATTTAAAAAGGACATATTTAAACTCATGCAAAGAGCATGGTGGCTGTTAATTATGGCCATTTGGCAATATAATTATTTCATTCAACATTTTGTTCTGACAGTTCGTGTAATGCGCGCTTCGAATTACAGTTAGGCCACGCTCTCGAAGGAAACAAAGGTTAGCTCTAAACGATGGAGGTTTAAGATCTGTACTCAATATTAAATGACTGAAAAAAAATTCTATCCAAAAGAAAGTGATTTTGAGTTCGAGATAATCGGGCTTGAGGTAGCAAGGTTGAATCGTCCTGACTTTTAAGGCATGAGCCTTTTAACATCACCCTTTGAGTGAACAACGAAACCAAATAGCCCCTGTTATAAACTCCAATAATATAATAATTATAATATAATAATATAATAATTATAATAATAACTTTTATAGCGCATTTTCAATAGTGAAAATGATCAAATGCGCTTTACAATTTGATAATATGATAAAAAAATAAATGAAATTAAATTAAAAATAAACAAAAGAATAAAAAATAATAATAATTACAAAATAAACAATAAATATTTGACGAAATAAAATATATAAGATTGACAAATTAAAAGCTTGTTTAAAAAGATATAATATGAGGTGGCACTTAAAACTTGACAGTGAGTTCAATCGAATCTGTTTGTGCATTCAAACGTTGTATTAATTGCTTCATGTACGACATTTCGTTAATTAAATAGTCAGATTAATTGCTGCACTTCCTCAACACTTTGAAGTAACCAAGGAGATTGTTAGGGACTGCTCCCAGGCGGTCTTCATCGTAAGGTTTACGCGCAGACCAAAGTCTTTTTATGGTGTATAGTAGTTGAAAATGTGTTGTGGTCACGCTTGATACAAACATCTAAGAATGAGATCACTCGATTCTCTTCAAGTTCCATGGTGAATTTGATGTTGGGATGTCTGCTTTTAAGAAAATCTAGAAATCTGGAAGCGGTGTCTTTACTGTCAAATAGGGAGAAAGTGTCATCAACGTATCTAAACCAAATCCACAGTCGGAACTGATTGTTCGTCAATCAGCTCTCTTCAAAATGACACATAAAAATGTTAGCTAAGACAGGGCCTAATGGAGAACCCATCACTATACCATCAATCTGGTCATAATATTGCCCATCAAATATGAAGTGGCTTTTCTTCGTCGCAAACACAAGCAAATCTTTGAAGACTGTTCGTGGTAGGGTAGGAGGATCAGGAAGAGAGTATAATTTGGTAAGACAAATTTGTATTGTCTCGTCCAGTGGGACATTGGTAAACACGGAACATACGTCAAAAGAGCACTATACACTACTATACACCATAAAAAGACTTTCACTGGTCTTTACACCAAGTGGGACTCCTTTACTCCTAGGAAGTATAAGGTCAATCCAATCAGAACACTTACCTATCGTTGCTTACGTATTTGTTCAAAATCCACTTTATTGCAGTCCGCTCTATCCGATCTCAAGAATTCCTTGCTTCAAAATGGTTATCCGAAAGGCGTTATTAACTACAATGCTAATGATTTACCTCACAAACATAAGAACAAGCCTTCACAACCTACTCTCACAGTTCCTAAGAAAGATGTAACCCTTGTTTTACCTTTTTTAGGTCTCCATAGCGATGCTATTACACGCCGATTAAAATCTTGTGTTAATAAGTTTTATGGTTTCGTCAACCTCAGGGTTGTTTTTCGGAACACTCGTAGAATTAAGTCTTTCTTTCCTTATAAAGATCGTTTCAACCGGTCGCAGAAATCGAAGATTGTCTACAAAGCCAGTTGCTGGGATTGTGATGCTTTTTACATAGGCAAAACTAAAAGAAGATTACATGACAGAAAGACTGAGCACTTCAAAGCTCTCACTCAAATTGGTCACGCCTCCGCTGTTGCTGAGCATTCGATTTCCACTGGTCACAACATCAAATGGGACCATTTTGAGATCTTAGCAAGTGGTCAATGTGATTTACAGTGTAAAATCAAGGAAACATTGTTAATACGGGACTTGAAACCCGCCCTAAATGAAAACGTCGGTAGTGAAAATCTCCTTCTTTATTAATTCACACCGGATGTAGTTTCTTTTTTCCATTGTTGTCTAGCTAGTTACCAATACCTCGCTTTAGTTTTTTGTCTTTTTAAATCTCGTCATATTTTGTAACCGTCACTTCTGAAGATGTATGTTGTAGCATACGAAACGTCCAGTTAAATATAGCATGCGAAACCTTACTGTTATGTTTGTAACCGCTGTTAGTTTTCTCTTTTTGTTGAAGTTGAAATGGCCGAAAAACAAGAATATTTATGATATTATTATTATTATTATTATTATTATTATTATTATTATTATTATTATTATTATTATTATTATTATTATTATTATTATTATTATTATTATTATTATTATTATTACTATTATAACAATTATTCCATGAGCCCGCGTTGGATATGAAGTGATAAAATAACCAACGAGCGCGTAGCGCGAGTTGGTTATAATCACTTCATATCCAACACCTAAGGGCGAATGGAATAATTGTTTTAGTAAATTCTCAAACCTGGTTTTGCCGCCGATTTTTATTTCCACAATAGACCATTTTACAGTTGTCGGTTTAGTGACCTGGCCTAGGAATGGCAGCGAGGCTGGAGTTGACCTTGTTTTGATAGAGACCTCACTGCTTTTGTTGTGTAAATCAAGTTTTTCTTATGCTAACTAGTGTACATTTACATGAGAAAAGCACAGAGGTCTGTATCAAAGCAAGGTCACCTCCAGCCTCGCTTGCATTCATGGCCAGGCAACTAAGCACACAACTGTAAAATGGCCTATTTTACAAAGCGAAAAA
>JAHPZR010020962.1:0-11130 GCA_019787425.1 Platygyra sinensis | reverse complement strand
GGGCCATTCCATTTTTTATCCGCACCCCCCCCCCCCCTATTGAAGGTCTTTATGATTAACCCCCTCAGAAAAGTAAACTTTTGACCCCCTAAGAAACGAAGATCAAAGTGCCGACACACTCCCCTTCAGAATTTATTAAAAGATAAAAGGTGCCGACACAGTTACCCCCACAGAAATGGCCTTTAAAGAGCTCTCCCCTCCCCCTCAGAAATCCCTGTCCTTCAATAGGGGGGGTGCGGATAAAAAATGGAATGGCCCATTGCCAGCAGGTCGGATCGACTGAATGTGACTTTCTCCAAACTAAGCTACTCACTTTGAGACAATAATAACAAATGTGGATGAAGTCAACAGCGATGAAACAAAGGTACCGGAAGAATTAATTTTTTGAGTGTTTTGCTTGATTGCTTTATTGCCGAACTCGATGAGTAAACTGATTCACAATCGATGTATAAAGTTTACCATGTAACTATATAGATGCATACGTGTATGCAAACGAACAATTGGGTCCCTGCTTTTATGTTTTAGTCCGTTATTTCTGCTGTTCAGCTCTGAAATTATACTAAGACAATTATTCGCCTCAGGCTCGGTGAATATTGTCGAATAATCCCCGAGACGAATTCGAGGGGATTATGCACTTGTCATCGGCTTCCCCCGGGGGGGCTGATGTGGGGGAATACGGGGACTTTATGGGGACTTTGCAACAATTTTCTTCCCTTGTAGTGGGGGAAATGTGGGGACTTAGATTTTTGAATGCCCTACTCTCGGGTAGAATGTGGGGACTTCGCTTCTGTTCAACCGAGAGGAGTTTGGGAATGATCCATTGTTCGCTCGATTAAAACCCATTGTTTTTTGTCTATCAAACAAACCATCTATTAAAAATTTATACGTATTTGTAGGCATAAGCAGCTTTAAAATTCCCCTGTGTATATATTGTTGTGTTTAGAAGCAGCAATGAACCATCACGATAGTGTGTTTTCCCTTGCTCTTTATTGCGAATTCGTTGTTTGAAGTGGCAGGTAGTTTGCAGTCTAAACAGAACGCAGGGTTGTCGGAACAGCAGCAAGGTTGTTTATTCCAAACAAACCTAGTAAATTCCACACAAAACTTCACAACAAGCACACGCTATGCTTGTAAAATATATTTCGACTTCAGTCACACTTGCATAAACACACGCCCTCTGCCAAATATTCACGTAACCTCTCTCACACTTTAACAAACACTGCCTCCACCAAACGTACACGCGACCTTCGTCACACATCAACAAACACGGCCTCCACCAAACTTCACACTTCAGTAAACACGTACTCTCTTCTAAAACATACTCTCTAAAAAAACACTCTCCCTCAAAAAGCTAGACTGATCCGCTTATATACTTTACAGAATAAGGTTCTAGAACTTTCCGGCTAAACTAAATAAAGTAACAATACAACATAAAACTATTTACAGCATCATACGTAAACTGCTTAGTCACTGTGATGCAAAACTAATTAAATATGCACGAAGATTCTAGACTAAATAAGCATACACACGAACCTTCTAAGTCAAGCAACAATGTTTCGTAACATTCTTCATCAGTCCGGATAGATTTAAAACAGAATCTGGGGAATTCAGGACGGGAAGAAAAGTTGAAATTTTCACCAGACTGCGGGCAGCTTTTAAAGTATTCAAGAAAAAATATTTTAAGTTCAATTTTCATCAGAATGCAAAGTCCGAGTGTTTGCTAACTGTTCAAAGAACCAAAATTAAGTTCTGAAGTGCATCTTCAAATCCAGTTGGGTGCTTGGCTTCCCCAAATACTGGGGGCTTTGCAAGAAAAAAATACCCCAGGGGTGGGGAAATACAAGAACTTTGAAATGCACAATTAGCAAAGTCCCCACATCAGCCCGGGGTTCCCCCCCCCCTCTCGGGGAAGCCGATGACAAGTGCATTATTCGACAATATACACCTCGCCATCGGCGAATAATTGTTAAATATTGTTGAGAGTCCTGCTATATTTTAGGCCCGCCAACAGATTGAGAGTTCCAATATTATATACTGCCTTCTTCGATTTTTTTAGTACTGCATAGGTAATTGATATATCACTGCTGTGCCCCAATGGTCTAGTCCCATGGTCCTTTACCACACGTGTGGTACAGTTATGGTAGAAACACCGACTCAGTTACTCCATACAAGATTGGTCGTGACAACGAATGCTGATAAAGAGACCTTTTTTGCCGGGTCAACGTTCGATTATTTTTATTTTTAAGTTGATGTCTAGATGTCAAGAACTGATCACTCATGTAAAACTCTTAACGTCACCAAAACATTGCTATGGTAACAAACATGTCCTTTCACCAAAATTCCATTAAGTTTCAATCGTTAAAACTCAGAATAAAATGCTCTTGCGAGCCACCTAACAACATGTAAACCTTTCTTGCCTCGTTTCTAATAGTCGAAACTTTCACTAATTTATTAGATACCAGATTATGCTCAAGTGTTGGGAAGAAAATCCAAGTGATCGACCAACCTTTGCCAAACTAAAAATAACAATGAAAGAAATGGAGCGAAACCACAAGGTAATGTATCTGGAGATATAAGCCTTGAAACTGGGGCCCAAAAATTGTTATTCTTTTTTATTCGTACTGAATTTTGCTTTGTTTTGTTTGCTTTGTTTCTATAATATTTTTTCTCTTTGCTATTCTTCTTGGTATTAGGTTGCTAATAGTTAGCAAAATTGACAAGTTCCTTTTGTAAAAGACTGATAACTCATAACATTATTAAATATTTTCTTTCCACAGACTTACGTCAACCTTAAACAATACAACAAAAGCTTGCACCGCGTAAATGTTGAAGATCTTACAGCTGAATGACTGCTTTGCCTGCTCACTTTTTAGTCTAGATGGCTTTTGTCGTGTAGATAGCTACCGTGTTATTCTTAATTAGTTTACGACGCCTTTTTATAAGTTTATTAGTCGGGTGAGTGCAGCTACCTTATCCAAAGATCTTTGACCACTGCCAGTGTGCAGCTTGGGGGGAAGATTGAGAAGCCTTTATGAGGTTCCATACAGACTCCCCTTCCCTTCCAAGCCCATGCACGTTTAAAATCCCTCTTAGCAAAAGCACGAATTGCATTCACTGATTTTTTCAGCAAGTTTTCTCCGCTGATTTTACCTTCAGTTCTGAAAATCAAATGTTTTAATGTCTTATTTACTCTGGAGCTGAGCGGTTGCACTTCTTCACTGCTGGAAAAAAAAATTCCGATTTTGGATTCACATAATATTATTGCTGGATAACTGAATGGTAGAGTCGATATTTTAATAATTAATGATTAATCGACCATGTTAAGTCGGCCTGGTCTATAAACGTTTCTTTTTCCATTTTTTTTTCTATTTTTTTCGCACAAGAAATGAATGCGGGGAAAATCGCTCAAGCGATTTAATCATGTTTTAGCAAGAGGTTTCAGGCAAGTGTTCTAGCCTAGTTTTTGAATTATCGTTACATTTACAAAGTGCAAAAATATATAGTTTATAAACAAATTAAAGTTTTCCCGTAAGAAATCATTTAAACCTTTTTCTCTGACTCGTTACTTGTCCTGCCTGTCAGCAATTTTACTCCTTCCCATCACTCCACGCGCGTCGAGAGTCAAACAGTTGTCGCTGTCAAAACTAAGACCCCTACTGATAACCTGACACAGTCGGCATTTGTATGATTCAGCTGATTATCCCACGTGCTACTCGTTTAGTTCCAATCGGCTTTGGTAAGTCTGATCATTAAATTTTAGTGTTGGCAGCTATTTATAAGACCTGACTTCCAGGAGCACATCTAAATTTTAAAGGCACTTTTAGCTTTATTTCCAGTTCAAGCAAACATTAATTCCGGAAATTCGAAATGGGGTACCTAACTTTGCTTGGGAGTGCATCCGGAAAACGGAGGATTGTTAAATATTGGAAATGCAAACATTCAACCTGGAATTCCTGGAATTCCGGAATTTCCGAGCGAAAAATAAAAATGGAACGAAAATTCTCTAACATTTGGGTACAGCTCACAAGGATGTCCTTTGCCCCTGGAAATGTTTTGTTTTTGGTCTATTCAAAAGTACCCTAGAAGTTGGCGCCTTGTTCTTGTAAATTCAATTTTTCCGCTTGTTGACAATCAGACGTTGACAATTCATTCATTCATTCATTCATTCACGTTAATAATAATAGTTTTTTGAAACTCTCTTGCAGTAAAACAACTGAATTATTCGAGTACATTTTACAATCTTATGGCAACTATTATCTAAAGTATAGTAATTTACAATTATAACAATGAAAATAACAATTGAGTCACACAAATATTTAAATGAAAAAAAGTCCTCCACTCTCTTTGTCCTACAGACCTGAATGTTCCGGAAAAGATAATACTTTTGAATGATCATCGCAGTAAATTTTCCAATTTAAGGGATTGGAAAGAAGAAGCCTGAAAAAAATCAGGGCTTCACTGAGATTCGAACCTGTGACCTCACGATACCAGTGCGATGTTCTACCAACTGAGCTATGAAGCCACACATTGGGAGCGATGTCGATTTATTGAGGTCATATTTTCCTCCATTTTCATATTTAATGTATTAAAACTACGTGTATAAGCATAATTATTATTCCTTCAAAATATTTCCCCGGTTCTGATTGGTTAAAACCACACGCATAATTCCCCATAACCAGCTGCTGTTCACCAAATTTGGAAAGAATCGTCTTCATATTGAATCAATGACGTCAAAAGTGCAGCCCACTGAAAATTATTGAACCAATGACGTCAAAAGTGCAGCCCGCTGCAGATTATTGAACCGTTGACCGAGAAATCCTGGGGACGAGATTGTGTTATATTGGGTGAGCAGAAAAACAAAGAGCGAAATGGCGAAACTCCTTTAAGAACGGGGAAATATTTTGAATGAATAATAAAGCAATTATTGAATTCGGCTTTCGTAGGATATGAAGAATTCTGCAGATCTCGGAGGATATTATCCACCTCGGCCTTCGGCCTCTGTGGATAACACCCTCCTTGATCTGCAGAATTCTTCATATCCTACTCAGCCTCATTCAATAATTGCTAAAATTAGATACAAATCTAGCTATATAAACGAGGAAAAAGCTTGCTGAAATAAATGTCTTTAAATGGTTTTTGAAAGAATTCAAGGAATCAGCATTTCTTTAAGATATGCAGGTATGCTATTCCATAACTTAGATCCTGCAACAGAAAATAGTCGATCTCTTGAAGTAACTTATTCGAGCAAGAACGCAAAGAGTAGGAGCTACTACAAAAGCTGAGCAAATTGGATATATAACTAGGTGAAAAACCATTGATAGCCTTATATACCAACAAGATTTTATAAATAATACGGTAATCGACAGGCAACCAATGTAAGCCATTAAGCCTTAAGTATGCGTATCCTAGTTCTTCCTCAACCAGTGGCCTTCTCAGTCCGCTAAGGGCCAGTCACTTACTTTCGTTCTTATTCGTTTCTGTTGTTTATCATCTCATGGCAGACGCGCAAGCTGTCGCCTCTATTTCACCTCAGGGCTACAAGTGAGGGATATTTTAGATGCACTAAAGCATGCGATCTTGATCCCCGTCAAGTCTCAAATTCAAAGACTCCAGAGCCGTATAATAAAAGAGGGTCGTTCAGGGGGGAGGGGGGGGGGGTTGGTAGCAGTTTTGAAATGGCTATCCTGCATAAATATGTTTTTTTATTATTTTTTTTTGTTATTATTATCACCGATATAAAATAAGGTACTCTTATAATAGCGGAGCTCCGGCGGCCCGAAGGACCGCCAAGCGGAGCCCCATGCCCATATAGAGAACTTAAGGAAACCCATGAATTGATTTTCTCATGATCATCATGGCTAGCGGTATTGCTCGTGGGCGCGTACGTACGACGGCGGCGACGGTGACGATAGAGTCACGCAATATGGCGGTCATCCTCCAAATAATGGGTTGACAGAGACATGCAGCCTTGGTTTACCGTGTACTTCTTTGATATTGGACGTCCGTGTTATGATCAATTGATACCTGTCAAAACAAAGTATCTGCTGACCAGTATCACGTGCCATATCGCGAGCTCAAATCTACAACTCATCGAGGTCATGTGTTTTTTGAAGTTGACCGCTGACTAAGTGCTGGATTTCGATTGGATCGGGGGCTCAAGTCAGGTTAATTTGTTGAAAACAGGGCACGATTGTTTGGAAGCCGGCTAACCCTAGCCCAGGATTAAAATTTATTCGAATTATAACTTTTTCTTCTATGCAACTGTTTTGCTGCTTTGTTTTGTGTATATGGCGATTATAAAACTCAAAACAGAAGCCAAACAATAAACAGAAAACCTCACCGCAAAGTTACAAAACTCAAATCAAAATTCTTCCTTTTCCTGGGTTAGCTTAATCGGGCACTGAACCACCCGGCCAAGGAGTACGCTTTTAGGCTGGCCTAAATCTATGTATTAACCTGCTCTTACACTAGAAAGAGTGTTTGAAGAAAGCAAACTCATGAAAGTCCAAGTCAAGGCACCATATTGCAATTATCATACCTTATAGACTGGTCGAACCATTCAAAAGAATCGCGTCTCAAAATCTCATAGAGTAGAGTGGTAAAGTCACGAATATCGGTTAATAATTCAAGTTATTAACGGGTCACGCAAAACCTTCAGATTACGGATCATGAGCAATAATTTCCTAAATTCAGGTTTCACGAAAAAATAAAGTTAACTAATCACGCATCAAAAGAATACCCCTGTACAACCCTCATTAAAGCTCTGTCGGATTTGGTGAGTCAGATATAATAGGACTGAAACTGGCAGCACTTTTTGCCAGTGCCTCAGAGAGCAGAAACGTAAAGGAAGAACTCTGCCAGCGTATGTTCTTGACTAGAAGAGGTAAACTTATGCTGACAAATCAGGATTTGGTTGCGCTAAGCAAAAACATGTTTGTGTGTTGACGGCGAGGCTTCCAACACGACAAACGTTTCGTGTAACCCGCCATACATTACAATAACCGCAACAGTGCCGCGGAACGTACTCGTCTCATTCGCCATTTTCTTTTCTGCGCCCAGGTGACTCTTAGATTGTCAGTAGGTCTTTCCAGTTATTTATTTTGCATGTTTCTGTTGTCTTGTTTGTACCCGTGAGCCCTCAGCGTGCAGTGACTACGCCGGTATCAAGCTAGACTTATCGTATTTTTGAAAAACATTATCTCAACCAATTCGAAAAAAAGTTTGATTCTTGACAGTAAGTCTCCACCAGATCTGTTCCACAATATGAGCTGAACAATTTTCTTGCCATATCAGCATACTTGATTACAGATAACCCCGACCTTAAAGCCCGGGCTTTAAAGCATTTGCTCGGTATTTTGGTATTTTCTAATAATGCCTTATCTGCATCATGTGGCAAATATATAAATGTTTGGCGGAGTTATTGACATGGCCATACCACGAAAAAAAGTTGTAAACGACTGAAATGGAATGAATGCCATGGAATCAGAATTTAATTAATTAGGCTGTAAGTGTGTTGCTTGTAGACGAAACATTTGGTTTACCAAGTTTCAATGGTCTTTGCAGCAAATTGAACGAGATAGCTCTATTTATGTAGTTGACATAAAATGAGTCGATGACATCATCGATCTCCCAATTTACATAACTTACATCACTGGCGGCCCAGACGTAATTTGTGATTTACATACGTGACAGTATTGCGTTACGTTTTGAGCCATTTAAGAGAATGTATGAAAATGGTTCGAAAATCACTCTAAATTCAACTTGTAGTAAGGGATTTAAATAAAAGAAGCTTACCTTAGTCTGCGCTTGTGTTATTTTGAAGTCTTTGTAGCAGCAGAGTCGTTCTAAAGTTGTTCTAAAGCCATTTTGACGATTTAAACTTTTCCAGAATTGCTTTCCATTTTAGACTTCAAAATAACACAAGCGCAGACTAAGGTAGGCTTCTTTTATTAAATCCTTTAACACAAGTTGAAATTAGAGCGATTTTCGAACCATTTTCATACACTCTCTTAAATGGCTCAAAATGTAACGCAATACTCTCACGTATGTGTAAATCACAAATAACGTCTGGGTCGCCTGTGCTTACATATTTTCAGGTTTAGAAATTTGGCGTAACCTAAAACAAAAAATGTTTCACCGAAGATTGAAGTGCTATAAAGCTAGCTATTACTTTAATGACAACTGAAAATTCAACCGTGTCAGCCGATAACGACTTAACTGGATACTCAACGAGTCACAATTATAATCAGATTAATGAATGAATTTCTTGATGTTATCGTCCTCCACTTCCTCTAGTCCATCATTCTCCACGGAGTTCCTCTGACTTCAAAAGTCTTTACCAAAATATCTCGTCCTGATTTAGAACATAGCACATCTGAATATCGGAGTTGGTCACTTTTCCCTCCCTCTAACAGGCCACTGTCATTACACAGTTCCTGTGTTAAATTTCCTGTACCCCTACTTCCACATGATCCTTTTTGAATAACATTTTGTGTTCATCAGCAACGACGACATCAATAATTTATTTGCACCAAAACAGAAAAAAGCCAAATTACTTTACAAAGCTTGGATCCTATTTCTGAAGATTGGTAACAGGGCAATTATTTCGATGAACGTGCACGTGATTGTGATAAATTATAACATTACCTAGACGAGTATAGTTAAACATCAAAAAAGATGTATATTTTTGTCACAAATAATTTTCAATATTTTTAATGCTTTTCGTTAACTTATCTCTTAACGCATTATTTACTTACAACCTTCATCATGAGAAGTGCAACTGATGCCATGCCAAAAAAATTGAAAAATTGTTAAATCCATAATAAGTATAACTCAATTAAACAAAACAGTAAAACTTTCTAGAGCGAAGAGATTTAAGTACAACTTTGAAAATTCTGATGACAGAAAATCTTTTCTAGTTTACTGAATAACTGAATACACTATTTACAGCCAGAACACTTTAACTGTTTTAGAATAAAAGTTCTAAAATGGCCGCTACAAAATTTAAGCGAAATGAATCTTATTTATTTGGGACAATGCAAATAATATAATTAATAATTTCTACCTCAATATATTTTCTTATGTCACATTCAAAAGGCATTGATATGTTTCTTTTAGCTTCAACTGGACCTAGGCCATTGGCTGTTGGTCATAATTCAGACTAATTACTTAATTAAGTTTTTCTAACTACACCGAACATAATTTATACATAAAACAATTACCATTGTTCTCTGGGAGGGGGAGGGGGATGTACATCAGACCATGGGAATGAAGGGGTAATACCCAGGGGTTTCAATTAGGGCCGGGCACTAGGCAAATTGACTATCTGTGAAGATGAGTCTGCCCGCCTGGTTTGACCTTATGGAGGAACTAGAGTTTTCCTTACAAAGAAATACAGTTGAAATAAATGTCTGCCTGAGCAGGACCTCCTGCTGCTGAGAACGTTAATGATACTACCAAGAAAACAAAACATCCCAGACTTATCAATTGTCATTAATAATTGATTATCATGAGACTGGTCAAATGAAAAGTAGGAAAAAACCTTGTAAGGTTGGTCCAATTTCTTTCACATAAGACACTTCACATAGACCACAATAGGTTGTTACACCTGTCCATAAAGCCGTAGCAACCTTAACACAAAATCCCCTGCCTTCAATTCTCAGTCCAGGCGCTAAATTCCCTGTCTTTCCCTAACTTGTGAAAGCCTGAGCAGGGTGAATATAACTGACCAGATTAAAATCTGCTCTTCAAATAAACACACAAGTAAGTAAATATAACAAAATGAGACGCTACATAAAACCTAAACCGTGTTTGCACTTTCACTGAAAGCCGCCATAACCTTTTTGTATTATTAAGGACAGTGCTGCTTAAGTTCAAGATAAATTCAGAAAACATATTTGTGCAGGTTTACTTGAAAAGGGCAAATTCAAGGGTAACAAAAAACAAAACAACAGAATTTTATTAAAAGCAAAGTATTCAAGGTTCACGCTCTCGATGACATGGCACCCAATCCAAGGTCTCCTTCACTCATTTGGTCAGTTGGCTCATTACTGACGATACTGTCACTTGGCGGTCTGACCATCACTCCACCAGTGAAGGAAAGTTCACCATTTATGTTGATCATATCTTCATCGCTATCTGTTGGCACAGAGGGCCCCTGTGTGAAATAAAACCCGTAACCATTACATTACAGTGAGGGTATCTGCAGTCATACATGTAATTTTTCTTACAAATTCTTACAAAATTCAAACGTTAGCAGCACTAATTTCTACAAATAAGCTGCTTCGTACAAAATTTCCAATCATTTCGGCCATTTGCTGTTCTTTTCTTCTTCTTTTCTCAAAAAAAAACATTATCTTCTTGCGCTGTGTTCCTGACTTCAATGTCAAATGATTGCAATGCTATCAAAATCCAGCGAGCTAACAACGATTAAACCTATAAACTACAAACGTGTTACCAAAAAAAGTCGAATTTTAAAGATCCCCTTTTAAGATTAAAAAACCTTGTCAAATGAGAAAGAGCCAACACAAGAAAAGTTGTTTAATGTCTGCTGTACCTTTGGTTCAGGTGTTCTCGATAGACATCTGGCTAAAGGACCACAACAATCTGGTAACGTTTCTGTTAGAGATTGACCATAGTTGGTAAAAATAGGCTTCATAAATGTGACATTTGTCAAGGAAATAAACTTTCAACAGTTTCATCGTTAACCGCAGTAGCTCCCGTTTGGATGAATGTTTACAGTATACATGTACATTAATTCCATTTCATTGATTCACAATTAATGGTGAGCACATTACACAAGATTCACAGCACGATAATGTTAATAGTAGCTCCTTCTCAGAAACGTTCTAATACGTTCTAATTAACAATTAGGCCCATGAAGCGAAGCCGAATGGGCCATTGGACCCGTGGCCCTTGAGGGCGAAGAGTCTAATTGTTTTAGTATCACCCAACTAGTCGGACAGAAAAGGCAATAATAAAGTTAGCAAATGCAAGTTGACGAAATATTTATTTGGGAAAAAACGAAAGAAAAACCGGCGAATTTCGCTACTCGATGACTATTGCTAATAGTCCCCTAGTAGCGTAGCCAATCAAAATGCAGGATTTCCAATAGTCCACTAGTTGGGTGAT
>JAHPZR010020956.1:7500-17500 GCA_019787425.1 Platygyra sinensis | reverse complement strand
TTGGCCAAGGATGTAGTAAAATATCAGCGCCTACATTTCCTTTTCATTGCTGGGATCGAGTGTAAAACAAATTGAGGCGACTGCAATTCATGCCCTGATTTGGGCTGGAACCGATGTCACCTGGCAGGGTTCTGTCCTCGTGCACGTGTACCGGTTCACAAGAGCCGCTGAAAAGGACCAAACAATGTGCAACAGCAAACCATGGACTCCTAAACAAAGAAAGAACAGCGGTTATTCCCTTGTGAACCGGTACACCAGGACAGAACCCCTGGCAGGCTGCACTCTCACAGCGCGTTTTCATATGACGTCACTGCTCTGTACTAAGTGATCTTCTATTTGGATGAAAACGATACCTTTTGCCTTGATTTTGGTGTGGACAATGGGCGAAAACACCTCAAGAAATTTTGTTTTCCCGACGGCGGCGTATCAGATTTATTTTCTCTTTATGTGAAGATGTTTACAAAGGAAAACAAAATCACGAAGTAAAGTGATGAAATCGAAATTACTTTTAAACAGGAAGCATGAAAAATCACTATTTTCAACCTGGACTTTCGCTTCGGTCTTTTATGTACGTACGTTATGTGTTTTCATACTAAAAGCTATTTTCTTACTAAAGATGTATAGCGATGTTTCTCGTTACGTCACCTATTGTCAAATGTCCAACCAGAGGTCTATTGACTGTTGAAATAATGTATGCTATTGTTCAGTGGCTGGCAAATTTGGATATCAAAAGAAATATGACTTCAATGTTTGTAAACAAGAAACATCGCCATGGCACACATGCAATGCTAGTGAATGGAGAATCAAGGCCCTGCCCACACGACTACCCCAAAGGAATTTGAAAACTAAGGTTTCACTCTGAAAAGGCATCATATGAAGGCAGGCTTAACGGTATAGATAAAGCTGCGTTTTTTAATTTCCCCAGCGTAGTGTGGCCTTGATCTCATAGACGTGGTGCCGGGAAGCTCATTTGAATTTCAAATCCGCATAAATGATTCACCTTGTGCTATCAGACGTGTCCACTGCGGGGAATGTGAAATGGCGCTTGGCGTTTTGCTATAGATTCAATATGCATTTAAGCTTACTTACGAGAGACCGTTCAATGCTTCTAACTTGGTTCGTAGACAAATGATAGTGTTGTAGAGCTGCTCTATGGTATTAGAGGGAAGTCGAATAAAGCGGGCACAAGGGAAGTTCGTTGTAATGTACGGTCCTGTTAACTTTAAAGGTAAGTTTCATGATAATTTTGTTTCCATTCCGTACAAGATGATGGTGATTACATGAATAATGCTGTCTAAGATTATTTTTGTTAACTAAACTGTCTCCTTACTCAAGTAGAACAATCTAGAGGTTCTTGGCAAATGATTTCGAGTGCAATTATTGGAATAAATAAGCACAAGACTACAAAAAATTGCTCGCGCGAGTGTTTGCTTAATCATGATAAAAATGACAATGACACTGAATTAAAATGACATTGACCATGACAATGACAATGACAATGACAATGGCAATGGCAATGGCAATGGCAATGGCAATGGCAATGGCAATGGCAATGGCAATGGCAATGACAATGACAATGACCAATAACAATGAAAATTGCAATGGCAATGACAATGACAATTAAAATGACATTGATCATGACAATGACAATGACGATGACAATGGCAAAGGCAAAGGCAAAGGGAAAGACAATGACAATAAGAATGGCAAGTGCAATGGCAATGACATTGACAATGACAATGACAATGCCAATGCCAATACCAACACTAATAATACTCTGACCAACAATAATCATAATGACTTTATTACAGTATTTCCAGTGATAGGTAGCTCTTTATTTGTAAATTTACATCAACATTAAAAAAAATAAAAGTAACAATTGTGATATCAATAAGAAAGCTATAGTTATGTATAATATTGGGACATTACAAGAAAAGTTTAAATAATCTAGAATATATATGTCTGAATTTATGAAAACCGTGTCAAAGACTTTGCACAAAAATAGCAAGCATGTTGTTTTGGAAAAACGGCTCCGATACTGTACATAAATATGGCCATGTCGTACTACTTACTGCCTATCATTTCCTATGTGGCACACAGGGCAGCAACGACATCTTTCCAACGCTGCCTATCTTTAGCCTTCAGCTGTAATTGAGCTCCCTTAGTCCCTTTTCTACAGTTCTGCGCCAAGTTGTTTTTGGGCGCCCTCTGCTCCGTTTGCTTTTAGCTGCCCAGCGCATTGCATTTCTCATTTCTGCTGTGACCTGTGAAAGCTTCCCAATTTGATACATAGTACGTACATTCCAAAAACCAATCCTGGTCTTGGTTTTTGCACTCATCACTTCCATCTTCACGCCAGAAGCTTCCTTCCGGCTTTAATCACTGGCACTCATACAGCTCGAAGACCTTGGAAGGTCTGCGTGCAGGTTGTTAGCTGTCTTCGTCACTGTTTCATTAACAAGTAAATAAGTACTTTTTTACAGGATGGGGGTGTTAGCCTCAAGCCTAACCTACGCATTCGGAGGGTCGTGGGACTGTTTTAGTCTGGACCCTACTCCTTGACCTTTCCGGCTTGGGAGGCATTACCAGGGCTATAATCAACCTCGCCAACATAGCTCTTGGAGTCACTGGGACGCACAGGCCACTAATCAGCCACGCCAATGCAACAGTTCCAGTGAGTGGCATGCCGTACTGACAGAGTTATGTGTCGCTTAACGCATTTTGTTTGTGAATTAGCTATCAACAACAACCACAATATTATTACTTCTCAATTAAGTTTTAATCCCCTGGCTCCACAGGTAGCAACGGTAATCGAAGAGGTCCAGGATAATCCGTGAAAGAGCTTACACACTAAAAACTACAGATAAAGAAGAAATAAGTAAATACGAAAACAGAATAACGCCCCGTTTACACGGGTCCGGACAAATCTTTGCACGGACAAAAACTTGCACGGTTCCACCTTGCGTTTACACGGGACCGGCGGGACTGGACGAATTTTTGAACGGCTAAGTGTGCAAGTTTGGGACCTGAAAAAAGCAGGTCAACTTTTTGACCGGCACGGTTCCATACTTGTACGCACTCGTGTAAACACCCGAACCGTGCAACTATTTGCTCAGATAGCGTGGTTATGGCCTGGAATCAAATACCGCGACTGTTCTAAACTTTGCACGGATCCGTGTAAACACCAATGCAACAGAATTTGCATGGATCCATGTAAACAGGCGGTCCAGGAACAAAATTCGTCCATGCAAAAATTTGACCGGACCCGTGTAAACGGGGCCTTAGTCTACAGAAACAGCCATGTAATTAATTGAGGTCAGTGTGATGTCTTAGCTTTGTTCTTTCGTCAAAGTACAACTGCTTGCACCTATCGTCGTTGAAATTAAGATGCAGGGGCACCCAACGAATCTTTTTTTTTTGTCACAAAAGATGATATACAATCTCTAGCAATGATAATACAACGCAGTTTATGCCTTTTTTGTTAATTTTCTTTGTTGCTGGGAAAATTTTCTGCTCTGTACTCCCAATCAATCCGTCACAATCAATTCCAGCTCCCAGCCAAGTAGGGAGGTCAGTTCCCAGCAAGGCAGCATCATGAAATTGTTTCCCAGCCAGTAACTAATAACTTCAATAGAGTCCCAGGCAAATACAAATCTACAGATCTTTCTCGTGCAGTACACTTGTACCATGCTTAGGAAACATGAATTGTAGTGATTTAAACATAGCATAGCTCGTTCGGCTTTAGGACCTTTTATTTGTCGAGAGATTCGTATCCGTATACTAGAAGAGTTATGACCTTCCAAAATCAGTTAAATGTAAATTAAATTGTGAGTAGTTGTATTTTTCAAACAGCCAGGAAGTAGACGAGACAAATTTGCTTCAAGATGACTTTACGCGCAGAAGAATGATCAAAGTGTAAATTACAAACTGCTGGAATATAAAATCCAGACAAGTTCCCTACTTTCTATACGTCTGATGAAAACGCACAATTTTGCATAAATTCCATCTGCCATCTTTATTAATAGAGCGATATTTCGAACTTTCCTATATTTCACAAAAATGTGAACTCGCTGGAAATTTAAACTGAGTATATTTCTGAAAATATTTTTTACCAAAAGGGTCTTGTTGAGGTAATAATAGAAAACTCAAGTTCCGACCTGTTGTCGGGTTCTCCATATTTACAGGCAGTACTAGAGGCTCTAATTTGTGCAGACTGCCATTATTTATTCTTGGAGTCTTGCAAGTCTTGACATTTGATCAACTTCAACAAAACCCCTTAACTTCAAAACTGAATCTAGAGTGTATACAAGTATTAAAGGAAGCTATTTTCCAATACTCAGAAGGTCAAAACAACAACAAGAACCTTTATTTACACTATTCTGGTAGAAGAAAAAGAAAGGAGGAAAAAAAACAAAGTATAGAAAACAAAATAACGGAAGATTTATAGTTATATATATCTAACTGGATTTGTAAAAACGTTGCTAAAGATCTGCACCCCTATCACCCTTATTTCACTATGATTTCACTAAACTTTTAGGCCGCCTCCAAGCCATGTAAACGGGCAAAAATAAAGAAAGGATGGCAATGAAAGCAAGATAAACGTGCAAAGGAAGGAAAAAAGCACTGACTTTCCTTTTAATTTTTATATCGTCACCTTTGGAGATAGTTTCTGGCGAGAAAAAAACGCCCGCCTAAAGCGCTACGCAAGGGCAATTCTATAGCATCGTTTTATGAATCCAGACAGATATACAAGTTTGTGAACTAGTGTGCAGCCGAGTGAACAGCAGAAGAAGTATTTTCAACGGGTGCCAGGGTTATGTAAATGAGCTTTAACACGAGCGAAATAGTTAATACGTGAATACACTGCCTCTGGCAGATTTTAATCTGTTCTCATGTGCAATCCAAGCAGATACCTCGGTTTGACATGAGAACCAGATTAAAATCTGCCAGAGGCAGTGTATTCACGTATTAACTATTTCGCTCGTGTTAAAGCTCATTTACATAACCCTGGCACCCGTTGAAAATACTTCTTCTGCTGTTCACTCGGCTGCACACTAGTTCACAAACTTGTATATCTGTCTGGATTCATAAAAACGATGCTATAGAATTGCCCTTGCGTAGCGCTTTAGGCGGGCGTTTTTTTCTCGCCAGAAACTATCTCCAAAGGTGACGATATAAAAATTAAAAGGAAAGTCAGTGCTTTTTTCCTTCCTTTGCACGTTTATCTTGCTTTCATTGCCATCCTTTCTTTATTTTTGCCCGTTTACATGGCTTGGAGGCGGCCTAAAAGTTTAGTGAAATCATAGTGAAATAAGGGTGATAGGGGTGCAGATCTTTAGCAACGTTTTTACAAATCCAGTTAGATATATATAACTATAAATCTTCCGTTATTTTGTTTTCTATACTTTGTTTTTTTTCCTCCTTTCTTTTTCTTCTACCAGAATAGTGTAAATAAAGGTTCTTGTTGTTGTTTTGACCTTCTGAGTATTGGAAAATAGCTTCCTTTAATACTTGTATACACTCTAGATTCAGTTTTGAAGTTAAGGGGTTTTGTTGAAGTTGATCAAATGTCAAGACTTGCAAGACTCCAAGAATAAATAATGGCAGTCTGCACAAATTAGAGCCTCTAGTACTGCCTGTAAATATGGAGAACCCGACAACAGGTCGGAACTTGAGTTTTCTATTATTACCTCAACAAGACCCTTTTGGTAAAAAATATTTTCAGAAATATACTCAGTTTAAATTTCCAGCGAGTTCACATTTTTGTGAAATATAGGAAAGTTCGAAATATCGCTCTATTAATAAAGATGGCAGATGGAATTTATGCAAAATTGTGCGTTTTCATCAGACGTATAGAAAGTAGGGAACTTGTCTGGATTTTATATTCCAGCAGTTTGTAATTTACACTTTGATCATTCTTCTGCGCGTAAAGTCATCTTGAAGCAAATTTGTCTCGTCTACTTCCTGGCTGTTTGAAAAATACAACTACTCACAATTTAATTTACATTTAACTGATTTTGGAAGGTCATAACTCTTCTAGTATACGGATACGAATCTCTCGACAAATAAAAGGTCCTAAAGCCGAACGAGCTATGCTATGTTTAAATCACTACAATTCATGTTTCCTAAGCATGGTACAAGTGTACTGCACGAGAAAGATCTGTAGATTTGTATTTGCCTGGGACTCTATTGAAGTTATTAGTTACTGGCTGGGAAACAATTTCATGATGCTGCCTTGCTGGGAACTGACCTCCCTACTTGGCTGGGAGCTGGAATTGATTGTGACGGATTGATTGGGAGTACAGAGCAGAAAATTTTCCCAGCAACAAAGAAAATTAACAAAAAAGGCATAAACTGCGTTGTATTATCATTGCTAGAGATTGTATATCATCTTTTGTGACAAAAAAAAAAGATTCGTTGGGTGCCCCTGCATCTTAATTTCAACGACGATAGGTGCAAGCAGTTGTACTTTGACGAAAGAACAAAGCTAAGACATCACACTGACCTCAATTAATTACATGGCTGTTTCTGTAGACTAAGGCCCCGTTTACACGGGTCCGGTCAAATTTTTGCATGGACGAATTTTGTTCCTGGACCGCCTGTTTACATGGATCCATGCAAATTCTGTTGCATTGGTGTTTACACGGATCCGTGCAAAGTTTAGAACAGTCGCGGTATTTGATTCCAGGCCATAACCACGCTATCTGAGCAAATAGTTGCACGGTTCGGGTGTTTACACGAGTGCGTACAAGTATGGAACCGTGCCGGTCAAAAAGTTGACCTGCTTTTTTCAGGTCCCAAACTTGCACACTTAGCCGTTCAAAAATTCGTCCAGTCCCGCCGGTCCCGTGTAAACGCAAGGTGGAACCGTGCAAGTTTTTGTCCGTGCAAAGATTTGTCCGGACCCGTGTAAACGGGGCGTTATTCTGTTTTCGTATTTACTTATTTCTTCTTTATCTGTAGTTTTTAGTGTGTAAGCTCTTTCACGGATTATCCTGGACCTCTTCGATTACCGTTGCTACCTGTGGAGCCAGGGGATTAAAACTTAATTGAGAAGTAATAATATTGTGGTTGTTGTTGATAGCTAATTCACAAACAAAATGCGTTAAGCGACACATAACTCTGTCAGTACGGCATGCCACTCACTGGAACTGTTGCATTGGCGTGGCTGATTAGTGGCCTGTGCGTCCCAGTGACTCCAAGAGCTATGTTGGCGAGGTTGATTATAGCCCTGGTAATGCCTCCCAAGCCGGAAAGGTCAAGGAGTAGGGTCCAGACTAAAACAGTCCCACGACCCTCCGAATGCGTAGGTTAGGCTTGAGGCTAACACCCCCATCCTGTAAAAAAGTACTTATTTACTTGTTAATGAAACAGTGACGAAGACAGCTAACAACCTGCACGCAGACCTTCCAAGGTCTTCGAGCTGTATGAGTGCCAGTGATTAAAGCCGGAAGGAAGCTTCTGGCGTGAAGATGGAAGTGATGAGTGCAAAAACCAAGACCAGGATTGGTTTTTGGAATGTACGTACTATGTATCAAATTGGGAAGCTTTCACAGGTCACAGCAGAAATGAGAAATGCAATGCGCTGGGCAGCTAAAAGCAAACGGAGCAGAGGGCGCCCAAAAACAACTTGGCGCAGAACTGTAGAAAAGGGACTAAGGGAGCTCAATTACAGCTGAAGGCTAAAGATAGGCAGCGTTGGAAAGATGTCGTTGCTGCCCTGTGTGCCACATAGGAAATGATAGGCAGTAAGTAGTACGACATGGCCATATTTATGTACAGTATCGGAGCCGTTTTTCCAAAACAACATGCTTGCTATTTTTGTGCAAAGTCTTTGACACGGTTTTCATAAATTCAGACATATATATTCTAGATTATTTAAACTTTTCTTGTAATGTCCCAATATTATACATAACTATAGCTTTCTTATTGATATCACAATTGTTACTTTTATTTTTTTAATGTTGATGTAAATTTACAAATAAAGAGCTACCTATCACTGGAAATACTGTAATAAAGTCATTATGATTATTGTTGGTCAGAGTATTATTAGTGTTGGTATTGGCATTGGCATTGTCATTGTCATTGTCAATGTCATTGCCATTGCACTTGCCATTCTTATTGTCATTGTCTTTCCCTTTGCCTTTGCCTTTGCCATTGTCATCGTCATTGTCATTGTCATGATCAATGTCATTTTAATTGTCATTGTCATTGCCATTGCAATTTTCATTGTTATTGGTCATTGTCATTGTCATTGCCATTGCCATTGCCATTGCCATTGCCATTGCCATTGCCATTGCCATTGCCATTGCCATTGTCATTGTCATTGTCATTGTCATGGTCAATGTCATTTTAATTCAGTGTCATTGTCATTTTTATCATGATTAAGCAAACACTCGCGCGAGCAATTTTTTGTAGTCTTGTGCTTATTTATTCCAATAATTGCACTCGAAATCATTTGCCAAGAACCTCTAGATTGTTCTACTTGAGTAAGGAGACAGTTTAGTTAACAAAAATAATCTTAGACAGCATTATTCATGTAATCACCATCATCTTGTACGGAATGGAAACAAAATTATCATGAAACTTACCTTTAAAGTTAACAGGACCGTACATTACAACGAACTTCCCTTGTGCCCGCTTTATTCGACTTCCCTCTAATACCATAGAGCAGCTCTACAACACTATCATTTGTCTACGAACCAAGTTAGAAGCATTGAACGGTCTCTCGTAAGTAAGCTTAAATGCATATTGAATCTATAGCAAAACGCCAAGCGCCATTTCACATTCCCCGCAGTGGACACGTCTGATAGCACAAGGTGAATCATTTATGCGGATTTGAAATTCAAATGAGCTTCCCGGCACCACGTCTATGAGATCAAGGCCACACTACGCTGGGGAAATTAAAAAACGCAGCTTTATCTATACCGTTAAGCCTGCCTTCATATGATGCCTTTTCAGAGTGAAACCTTAGTTTTCAAATTCCTTTGGGGTAGTCGTGTGGGCAGGGCCTTGATTCTCCATTCACTAGCATTGCATGTGTGCCATGGCGATGTTTCTTGTTTACAAACATTGAAGTCATATTTCTTTTGATATCCAAATTTGCCAGCCACTGAACAATAGCATACATTATTTCAACAGTCAATAGACCTCTGGTTGGACATTTGACAATAGGTGACGTAACGAGAAACATCGCTATACATCTTTAGTAAGAAAATAGCTTTTAGTATGAAAACACATAACGTACGTACATAAAAGACCGAAGCGAAAGTCCAGGTTGAAAATAGTGATTTTTCATGCTTCCTGTTTAAAAGTAATTTCGATTTCATCACTTTACTTCGTGATTTTGTTTTCCTTTGTAAACATCTTCACATAAAGAGAAAATAAATCTGATACGCCGCCGTCGGGAAAACAAAATTTCTTGAGGTGTTTTCGCCCATTGTCCACACCAAAATCAAGGCAAAAGGTATCGTTTTCATCCAAATAGAAGATCACTTAGTACAGAGCAGTGACGTCATATGAAAACGCGCTGTGAGAGTGCAGCCTGCCAGGGGTTCTGTCCTGGTGTACCGGTTCACAAGGGAATAACCGCTGTTCTTTCTTTGTTTAGGAGTCCATGGTTTGCTGTTGCACATTGTTTGGTCCTTTTCAGCGGCTCTTGTGAACCGGTACACGTGCACGAGGACAGAACCCTGCCAGGTGACATCGGTTCCAGCCCAAATCAGGGCATGAATTGCAGTCGCCTCAATTTGTTTTACACTCGATCCCAGCAATGAAAAGGAAATGTAGGCGCTGATATTTTACTACATCCTTGGCCAAAAGAAAAATGCTTTTCAACTGAAATGATAATTTAAGATCTTCTAAGTTCGAATATGAGTTAACTGCGCATTTCAGGGACTACAAATTTTTTACAATAATCTTCTCAGCCCTATGTGATCATAAAACACATTATCCTGATTAACTATGAATGTTTCCGCAGTTATCGTTGTGTATAAAACGG
>JAHPZR010020955.1:10000-12500 GCA_019787425.1 Platygyra sinensis | reverse complement strand
GCCACGTCATTTTCAAGCGCGCGCACCAAGTTGAAAACTCAACAAAACTTAGAGCTGATGACCTTTGCGTTAACTTTGTGTGCGAATATTTTTGTTGGATGCTCGGTGACCCCCACTTTTTTTTCGGCATATCACTTCCTTTTCTGATTCTTTCCATTATACTAAAAAACAAAAAAAATCTGTACGTGGGAAGTTTTAATTATTTCTCATATACTATTCAAATAGGGTCGAATTGGTACATGGATACAGGTGTGCATAACTCAGAAGTTTTACTTTTTTAAGGCTAATTCTAGCTGATTTAATGGCATATGTAGCAAAGATATATCAAATAGGCCTATATATGCTATGTTAAGCACACGTAACTTAGATATGATTCTTCAACTTAATTATATGCCGATAGTAATGAATCCGACCAGAATCGCCTCAGTGGCTGGAAATCCTAGAAATGCTATGATCTGTGATGCGCCTTATCTTCAAAACGAGTTCGGTGACCCCCGATTTTTTTTACGTTTTTCATCTAATCTTATCATTTTCTACCTGCAGTCAAAGTTTTAAAAAAATCTGTACGTGGGAAGTTTTTGGGCGCGAACGTCCTTAAATCTCCACAATCATTCTAAGCAACATATGACGGTCTGCGGCCTTTCCCTACATCAAGGAAGCATGGAGACCCATAAAACTCTAGGACAAAAATTTATTTTTCAAATCAGCACTCTTTATCGTCATGGTATCAACGAATGTTTTTCATGCATTTAATTTATTCTGCATTTCACGTTACCCTGCAGAAACCAATATTGTAGCTCCATCATTCTGTATATAAACTACACACAAACCACAATTCCTTGTTTCGCTCCAGCCAAGGGCTAGCACTCGAAACGTTAGCTTTTGCATCTCTTTGCGGCGGCGGCGCTACCATACAAGAAGGGCAGAAGAATTTAATGTTCGAAAATACAATTACTCTATAGGAAGAACATCGTTATCCTATAGAGGGCCTGCTGTTTGGAATATCCTACCAGAGCCAAATAAACCTACATACGGCTATGCAAGCTTTAAACAAAAGATTCAAAAAACACCCGGCACTCTTTGATAAATTAAGCTTTGATAAAGAATCATTTTTGAGCACAAACAAGAACGAGGATTTTTATTATTTTTGACTTTATCTTATTCCCTACTCATTTTAATAACCATACGCAATAGATATACTGAGCCTCTTATGTAATTATTTATTGACAAGCTTTATTTGTATTTTATGCCTTTGTATATTTAACAATTATTCCATGAGGGCGCGCGTTGGATATGAGATGATAGATAGCCAACGAGGCGCGTAGCGCCAAGTTGGCTATAATCATCTCATATCCAACAAGCGCGAGTGGAATAACTGTTTTATTAAAAACGCCACCAAAATATAGAACTACTAGACTACAATAAAAACAAAAAGGCCCAAAAAATCATGCATACACTCGCCATTTTTGTAGATCATGGTATAATGGCTCATATACCTTGATGGCTAAGCCAATGAAAACTCTCGAATTGCATTATCCAATGATCCAGTTTTTAATAATTGCCCCCGCAGGGTTTTTGGCCCCAGAGGGCCAAAAACCCGAGGAGGCACCTTAGGACTCCCCGCGTAAAAGAGAGAGAAGAAGAGAGAATGTAGGTATTTCCGGTATATAGCCGCAAAAAATCTCGATTTGATCGCTTGCACGCCCGCAAGGTATCGACGTTTTTCCCGCAAACGCTCATGGGAGGCCAGCAAAGGGACACGGGCGCGAGGACTTGCGGGATCGGCGTCTTTGCCACGAGCTTTGTCCTTGGTTTAGATCTCGAGTTCAAGCGTCCCTGAAAAGCGTTTGTATTTGCCGGCCTCCATTACTATTTCAGCGCGATCAAATAAGTTCGCTTCGAAATGGCCGAGATTATGATCTAAAACAAATTGAAAACGCTTTCAGAGATCCTGAAGATGGATTTTGGGGGAAAAACAGCTCAGAGAGTCCTTAAGTATACTAGATCGAAATTCGAGGCCAGTGTGGTTCATTTGCGACTAAATAGATAAATCAGTACAGTACCTTCCGATCGTCAGAATTACCCAAGGATAACAATAACGTGACAGGCCTGCGCGACTCCCATTCACGTGTAGTAGCCGCTTAGGAAGTTTTGCCCCTTTTGTATGGTACGATCGGAGGATCTTTGAATATTTCGCTAAGCACTATAAATCCTGTGTTTTCAGGGAGACATTTCGTCAGAGTAAAGCCGTTAGAGGTCATATTTCTGTGTGGCTTCCGCTGTTATCCGCTTGTAATTTGCAGAGTTTGACACCTCTGTTTTTTTGCCAGTTTTTTTCTCTTGATATTGCAAGATATGTTTTAGGTTCTCTCAAATGTTAGCTCTGGAGGAATTAAGTTTGAAATATTCCTTTGGCATCTCGTTTATTTGGATGGCGTATTTTCACAGAGTAATCTTACGGCAGGGATCCAAATGTAAATGTTTTGCGGCGTTTTCATTG
>JAHPZR010020955.1:0-2500 GCA_019787425.1 Platygyra sinensis | reverse complement strand
CTCCAGAGCTAACATTTGAGAGAACCTAAAACATATCTTGCAATATCAAGAGAAAAAAACTGGCAAAAAAACAGGTGTCAAACTCTGCAAATTACAAGCGGATAACAGCGGAAGCCACACAGAAATATGACCTCTAACGGCTTTACTCTGACGAAATGTCTCCCTGAAAACACAGGATTTATAGTGCTTAGCGAAATATTCAAAGATCCTCCGATCGTACCATACAAAAGGGGCAAAACTTCCTAAGGCGGCTACTACACGTGAATGGGAGTCGCGCAGGCCTGTCACTTATTGTTATCCTTGGGTAATTCTGACGATCGGAAGGTACTGTACTGATTTATCTATTTAGTCGCAAATGAACCACACTGGCCTCGAATTTCGATCTAGTATACTTAAGGACTCTCTGAGCTGTTTTTTCCCCCAAAATCCATCTTCAGGATCTCTGAAAGCGTTTTCAATTTGTTTTAGATCATAATCTCGGCCATTTCGAAGCGAACTTATTTGATCGCGCTGAAATAGTAATGGAGGCCGGCAAATACAAACGCTTTTCAGGGACGCTTGAACTCGAGATCTAAACCAAGGACAAAGCTCGTGGCAAAGACGCCGATCCCGCAAGTCCTCGCGCCCGTGTCCCTTTGCTGGCCTCCCATGAGCGTTTGCGGGAAAAACGTCGATACCTTGCGGGCGTGCAAGCGATCAAATCGAGATTTTTTTGCGGCTATATACCGGAAATACCTACATTCTCTCTTCTTCTCTCTCTTTTACGCGGGAGTCCTAAGGTGCCATCCTCGGGGTTTTGTGGCCCTCTGGGGCCAAAAACCCTGCGGGGGCAATTATTTAAAAACTGGCATCATTGGATAATGCAATTCGAGAGTATTTCATTGGCTTAGCCATCAAGGTATATGAGCCATTATACCATGATCTACAAAATGGCGAGTGTATGCATGATTTTTTGGGCCTTTTTGTTTTTTATTGTAGTCTAGTAGTTCTATATTTTGGTGGCGTTTTTAATAAAACAGTTATTACCACTCGACGCTTGTTGATATGAGGATGATTATAGCCAACTTGGCGCTACGCGCCTCGTTGGCTATCTATCATCTCATATCCAACGCGCGCCCCTCATGGAATAATTGTTAAATATACAAAGGCATAAAATACAAATAAAGCTTGTCAATAAATAATTACATAAGAGGGCTCAGTATATCTATTGCGTATGGTTATTAAAATGAGTAGGGAATAAGATAAAGTCAAAAATAATAAAAATCCTCGTTCTTGTTTGTGCTCAAAAATGATTCTTTATCAAAGCTTAATTTATCAAGAGTGCCGGGTGTTTTTTGAATCTTTTGTTTAAAGCTTGCATAGCCGTATGTAGGTTTATTTGGCTCTGGTAGGATATTCCAAACAGCAGGCCCTCTATAGGATAACGATGTTCTTCCTATAGAGTAATTGTATTTTCGAACATTAAATTACTTCTGCCCTTCTGTGTATGGTAGCGCCGCCGCGCCGCAAAGAGATGCAAAAGCTAGACGTTTCGAGTGCTAGCCCTTGGCTGGAGCGAAACAAGGAATTGTGGTTGTCCTGTGTAGTTTATATACAGAATGATGGAGCTACAATATTGGTTTGCTGCCAGGCGTAAACGTGAAATGCAGAATAAATTAAATGCATGCAAAACATTCGTTGATACCATGACGATAAAGAGAGTGCTGATTATGTGAGAAAAAACAATTTGTTGTCCATAGCAGTTTTATGGGTCTCCATGACCTTCATTGATGTCGGCGAAAGGCCCGCAGACCCGACTCATATTGTTGCTTTAGAATGATTGTGGAAGATTTAAGGACGAATTCGGCCGGACCCCAAAAAACTTCCCACGTACAGATTTTTTTAAAACTGTTGATCTCTGCAGGTAGAAAATGATAAGATTAGATGAAAAACGTAAAAAAAATCGGGGGTCACCGAACTCGTTTGAAGATAAGGCGCATCACAGATCATAGCATTTCTAGGATTTCCAGCCACTGAGGCGATTCTGGCCGGATTCATTACTATCGGCATATATTTAAGTTGAAGAATCATATCTAAGTTATGTGTGTTTAACATAGCATATATAGGCCTATTTGATAGATCTTTGCTACATATGCCATTAAATCAGCTAGAATTAGCCTTAAAAAAGTACAACTTCTAAGTTACGCACACCTGTATCCATGTACCAATTCGACCCTATTTGAATAGTATATGAGAAATAATTAAAACTTCCCACGTACAGATTTTTTTGTTTTTTAGTATAATGGAAAGAATCAGAAAAGGAAGTGATCTGCCGAAAAAAAAGTGGGGGTCACGAGCATCCAACAAAAATATTCGCACACAAAGTTAACGCAAAGGTCATCAGCTCTAATTTTGTTGAGTTTTCGACTGGTGCGCGCGCTTGAAAATGACGTGGCACGCGCGTGACCAATGAAAGCGTGCGCACTAGAGATGCGCAGTAGCATGGGCGCGAACGTCCTTA
>JAHPZR010020954.1:25000-27673 GCA_019787425.1 Platygyra sinensis | reverse complement strand
ATACTAATATCCTCAGCATTACTAGCCGACTCCCTCTGCACGTGCTGGATCGGACAAGAAGAAGCATAAAGAGTGTTAACTGGCACTAAATTAGCAAAAATGAAGCTTGAGGAAGTCGCTGCAAGACTTAACCGATAGAGTGACACAAGTGATGAACCCAGTTTATTATTTCTATCAATAATCAACAACAACAATAAACCTCCAAAGCAGTGATATGATATGATGAGTGAATGATGCTTAAGTCCAAGCTTTACTCTTTTATAGGTAGACAAATGTCTAGGTCTAGACCAATGGTAAATTGTGTACCATGGGAAGTATAGGGTCCATAAGGCCTTGAACGAAATAACAATAGGGTTATTCAAAAGATTAGCCATACGGCACGCATGATATAATTCAACCGGGCATTGTTGCGACATGTATACATGAAAGGCTATAAATTTGTGATTATTGTTTAAGCCAGACAAGAAGGACCTATACAATGGTCTAACATGTAACAGTTCTATTGCATTACATTAAACAATAGTAAGCTAGCGACTGTACAGCAACACGTTCCATTAATTGCACTTTAACGTTTATTATTAAAGCGTTATAATAACAAAGGATCACAAGTTCTTCAAGTTAGTACCTTTGCGTGAACTGAGTTCGTGAGCACGTTTTGGAATGGTTTAAGTTTTCTTGTAAAAAGCATTTTCTTAACCCATTGACTCCCGGAGCTTTTTGCCAAAATTGCGTTTTTTGGACATTTTGGTGGTTTTGAGTCTGGATCTTGGCCAAATTAGCTCTATTCTGGTCCAAACTGCATTTGCAACACCACAGCTAGCCCTTTTTGCCACTAGAATTGTGTTTTACGACATTTTGGCTCGGGTGTGCACAGAAATCAAAATTTTGGACGAGAAGGTGACCTACGTCTTTAGGCGTTTCGATTTTTGAATTTTTTCCCCTTTCCTTATCCTCCTTTTATTTTCTTCTTGCTGCAGTGATTGACCTTCTAATGGGCTTGCTTGCGGTTAAGAGACTTCTAAGAAAGCGTCATCGAGGTGGCCAATCTTTACCATGGAGCAGCCAGGTGTAGTGGCAGGAAATTTTGCTCTCAGTTTTTCTCTCATCGTTTTGAGCATTTTTGTGCATATCTCAGGCTCCATGAGGCCGATTACTCCGATCTGAGCATCATTGGAAAGATATTTTCCTCCTGCAGAAGTTGAGTATAGATGATGCCAGTTTTGGTCAAAGTGATGACGTCAGAAGTGGAAGAAAGGCCAAGGCTTGTCACGGCCGATTAGGGGTGGTAAGATTAACAGAATTCCTGGCGCTTTTGGGCTTAGTTTTACATTCTTGACAGGTATCAGAGCAGTCTCTTGAGCTGGAGAAATGAAGTGACGATTTCTTACCAACTGAGCTCCATTATAATAAACCAACTGAGCTCCATTATAACAATTAGCAGTTTCGACAGTGTACGATCTCAGTTGAGACGCTACTGACATTTTGGTAACGGTTGCTGGAGTGCATTGGTTAGACTGGGGATGAACTTTTACACTCTCTGATTCTGTGGAAGTGAAGGTAGATCTCTTGCAGTCTTGTTGTGGTGCTCGTACAGTTTGTCCTCGTCTTTCACCGTTTGTTCTCAAATAACCTGGCAATAGGGATTCTGGATAGGGGATCTGGTTGGGACTAATGCTGTATTCATCCGCTGAATAGCTCTGCAGGTGATGGAAATAAGGGGTGTAGCTCTGTAGATCAACATAGCTAAGGTTGGATCATGTACTCCCGCTGCACACTTTCTCATTGACTGCTTGACTGTCTGCACCATACATTCAACGAAACCATTACTCTGCAGGTTACAAGGGCTAGACATGATGTGGTCGAAGCGGTATTGGTTTGGAAAGGCTGCAAATTCCTTTGATGAGAATGGGGGACCATTGTCTGTCATAACGGTTTGAGGTACTCCATACTCACTAAAAACCTGCTTCAGAATCTTGGTGGTAGTACTCACGGTGGTGCGGTGTACTTTCCTTATCACAGGAAACCTACTGTAGTAGTCTGCTATCATAACAAAATGACCTTCGTGGATGATTTGGAGGACTCCAATGCAATTTCTCAGGAACTATGGGTCTATGGCTTCTTAACAGTAGAGAATTCTCTGCACTGATCTCTTCTCTCCAGTAGTCTAGAAGAAGTGGATGGTAATCTTTCTTTAATTCAGGCCATCCATTTGCTACCACCGCATAAATAAGCCGGAAGTAGTGTGCAGTTACACTTCTAAAATCTCTAATTCTTGTAGAACCGCCAGGGATTTCCTCTGTGAGCATGTGAACCGGGATGAATCTTCCTCGTCTTCTCCTTCTTTAGATGTTGGCTGAGAAGACATTCTAAGCCGTGCGCCAACTATGACATTATCATTTCCTAACAGGTATACACTCAATGTTCACATCATACTTATTAGTGGGATAGCCACAGCAATAGCCTCTGAGGGCATGGTGGGTTACACACTGGATTTCTTCCACATGATGACCAATGGCTTGTGATCTGTTTGCGCTATCACTGTATATCCATAGACGTAATGATGAAGTCTTTCAATAGCAAAGACAACACTTATCAGCTCTTGTTCAATGTTCGAGTAACATTACTCCGTCTCAGTGAGGGTTCTTTCAACTGTTACAGTCTTGAGGATATGAG
>JAHPZR010020954.1:15000-20000 GCA_019787425.1 Platygyra sinensis | reverse complement strand
ACAAATTGAGTTTCTTTCAACGCGTAGATAATTTTAATTAATAAAGATAATGTTCAACATTCGTTCAGTACAAAATGCAGACTGTAAAATGCATTGTAAAAACGTGCAAAATGTTTCAAGTAAATTTACAACGCTTGAAAATGGTACTTAGAAGACTGACTGGTGAAGTATGTTTCTTTCTAAACTGAACCAGAACCACGCTGCTCCTCCTAAATTTGCGTGACGAGCCAGTGCCATGAGAGGCTTGAACTCACTGAACTTGGGATCAGCTGAAAGTTTCGTGGTTTACAGTGCCGCATTATACTCATGCCATGTCAACTTCTGTTACATTTAGGCGTGTTTGGGAAGAAAAGTTGATTTTAAACAACAAAGGAAACTTCTGTGCCTTCGTATTAAAAGCTAAGCGGAACCCAGACGAAACGTCTGTGTTGACTCTTGTTTGTTGACTTTTGATAAGATACAATTAATTTGTGAGTTTTTCAAAAAGCTGAAATTGCACTCGCCGAAGCGGCTCGTGTAATTTCAGCTTTTTGAAAAACTTACACGTGCAAATTAATTCCAAATTGAACTCGAAACCGTATGATTACCTATACTAATACTGTAATTAGATAGGCAGGTCCACATCAGCCATTGGCTGCCAATTTACCAACCTGCGTTAACAAATAAAGCTATGTATGTATGTCCTATTGTGATCAACCCAGTCGATAAAACCTAATTATATAAAGCAGTCGTTTCTGATGATATCTAGGGATGTCCCCAGTCTCACATTACAGTAAAATATTTTTAATTTACATTATTTTGACATTTTGGTTTCTAGTCCAATTTTTAGCTTGATAATGATGTCTTTTATTGACCTTTTCGGTCAATTGAATGCTTGAACTGATTGTTTTAATGAACAGCAAGATATATTAATAAATGATACTAACAGGTTTTGTGTGGGTTAATTGACAGCATGTCTGAGATATGTCAGGTTGTGTGGTTGTCTGCAATATATATCATTTGGCTTCAAAAATATAGTACATGAAGTTACATAGAAACTGATATTTGACCTGGGGTATAACCTGTTTCTTCTGGTGTTACTTCTGCTGGTGTTGCTTCAGTGTTAATGTGTGTTGTTTTCCTTTTTATCAGGTACAATGTTTGGTGCTATGCTGGATATGCTCACTGATAGGTAACATGCTCATTGCAAGGCCAAAGTTTTGTTTTGACAGTAGCCTAAAACCAAAATAATATTTTTTAAATTAGCTTTTATAATGCCTTTTAATGCACTTGCCATGCCTTTTCTCTACTTTAAAAAATGTTTTGTTCTTGTCTCCTAATCTTTGTTTAATTTGAAGTTAATAAAAAAAAAAGTCAGCATCATGCTAATAAATTTCAGTGGTATCTGTCCATAGAACACAACAGGAAGGGTATCTTTTCTTGGTATCAGTCTTTTGTATCATAATTTGACATTAGCACTTTTTAATAAACTTTCAGATGTGCTACTACAGCTCTGCTTGTGAGGTTATCTGTTTTCTATCCAAAGTACACATTTGTTTTTCAAATGCTGATATGTTTAGATATTGCAAGTCACTGGATCCACGTACAAAGGTAATTAGAATACCGGAAATAATTATATTGGATAAACTTATAGTTAACTTATTTATCTTATAAACTCCCAGTACTTTGTTGTTAATCCTTAAATCTTTAAGAGTAATCAAGGTCTAATTTCTCTATACAGTAGCGATTTATTATTACTCGGGCAGGTGATGAGAAGATAGAAAATTATTCATTTAGTGTGGTCTATGTGATCATCCCTAGCCTATGTATGGCAATAAAATAGTAGAATCATGTAAATGTAAGAAAGAGATCTGTCTTTCAACTGCATACATCTCTAACTGTCAATGTATTTTTCATTCTTCAGTTCATTGTTAAAAGGTGGAGCCAGTCACAAGAAAATAGATTTGTCTGGCAATTTCTTGCTCAGGATTTACTATGACTCCAGGGTAATCTATTCTTAGCTGTCTTCCATTGGTCTTGTGGCTTATAGATCCTTTTTGGAAAGAAAATGTGGAAATTTACAAAACGCTGTCGAAATATTCTGACTAGTTTGTGACATGATATGAAGTAAATCTGTGGGAAAGATGTTACTTAGTATTTATTTTGTTTTCACTTTATTTGATTTGCCACACAAATACAATTAAAATTAGAGTACAATGATTAGAGCGGTTTTCATTTGAGTGTCGCAAAGTAATTGGTTTTGCACTTTCTACGTCACACGATTGGCTTAAAAGATGCGCGTCACTTTTTCATCCAATCAGAAGTACAATCAAAACCAATTGTGACGCGTTCCCATGCATTTTCCCGCGCTTTGCGTCAGCTACATCGAATAACTTCGGGCTTTGATTGGTTCACTGTATTGTCTGTGTCCTTTGTGATTGGCTAGAGTAATTACCTTGGTTTTGGTTTTACGGCACTCAAATGAAAACCACTCTAATAAATAACTTAAATTGATATACAAGATTACAATGAAGATACAAAATTGCAATTTATAATTAAATTTAGGACCTAAGTAGAATACAGAGAATTGTCGGGTATTTGTTCTACATAATGTACAGTGTAGACAAAAGGAGTTGCATGTGTGGTATTAAAACTATGGATGTAGTTTTTGATTGTGAATATGTAACTTTCAAATTTTCGAGGGAGAAAACCATGCAAAAAATGAGAACAAAAACTGAGCTAGATGCATTAAATGAATATCTTGAAATTTAAGTAAGTTAAGCTTCTTAAAAATAAGTTCTGTATGATCATTATAATAGGATTTGTCCACTATCCCAATCACCTGTTTCTTGCAAAATCTATGAAGGTTAGTTCTACCAGGTCATCGCAGCAGAGATTCCATGAGATAGCGCATGCGCATACTCATGATCACCAGTGGTCTAAATGGGCAAGCCACTAAGAGGCGGAAAGAAAACATTCATAGACCTTCAAACAGCAAATTGCTTACACAAACTCGTGTCAACCCAGAGATTTGGGACATTGCCAACAAGCAGACATGTGAAATGGATTCCAGGTTACAAGCCTTACAGGACACCCTGATTAAGGGACTAATTCCACTGGCTGATTTGACAGGGAAAGTAGGCGAATCTTTGGATTCAGGCACTGCTATGC
Organism: Platygyra sinensis; assembly: GCA_019787425.1. Classification (NCBI taxonomy): domain Eukaryota; kingdom Metazoa; phylum Cnidaria; class Anthozoa; order Scleractinia; family Merulinidae; genus Platygyra; species Platygyra sinensis. The sequence goes on along the minus strand of JAHPZR010020954.1, from coordinate 16,850 downwards.
CTACCAAAGAAGCCTTATGGAAAGGATTGTCAAATTCTCTCCTACTTGTGGCTGCAGCAAATCACAGCTTAAACATTTGTCACTGTGTTATGTTCAAATCAGATTTGTATGACAACTACAAGGCCTTGTGTAACAACAAACATCCTATTGGGCGTGAACTTTTTGGTGACGACTTCACAGAACGGCTCAAAACTGTCACAGAGAGTAACAAGGCAGCTAAACAACTCACAAGTACCAATAAATCAGTTTCTTAGAAATATATAGGTTCATCAAAACCTTTTTTAGCCCAAGGGGGGCACAGACAGCGTCCTTCAATCAGTACAATTCCAATGCACGAGGCTACCAGAGAAACAGCCGTCACAGCTACAGGTAGGAACCTTCCAAAACAGATTCCAAGATTACCAAACAGACTGTGAAACAGTCGTAACCCAGCCTGAGGTAAGCTCGGGACCCATTACTATTACTGGGGGAAGAATTAAGAACTTTATTGCCACATGGCAGGAAATCACCTCTGACAAAACCATTTTGTCTGTTTTGCTGGGTTACAAACTGGAGTTTTATGGGCTGCAACTATTCAAATTGGGAAAATAAGACCTACTGTTTTGAATTCTGAGGCAGAGGCTGCTTTAGACCAATAGATCGAAAATTTTTTTATCACGGGACATCCTTGTTGAGCCCCACCATGAATCTAAAGAATTAATATCCCCAGTTTTTCTCTGAGAAAAGAAAAATGAGACTTTCAGAATGATTTTAAATCTGAAAGAGTTGAACCGTTTCATTCCTTACCACCATTTTAAGATGGACAATATCGAAAGTTGTATACACTTGATGAAACCCTTGTGTTTCATGACATCCATTGGCTTATTTAGATGCCTATTTCCCGGTACCAGTTGACCCTTCACATCAAAAATCTCTTAATTTTTATGGAAAGGGAGACTTCATCAGTTCACTTGTCTTGCTCAAGGGCTCTTGTGTGCCCTTAGGGTATTTACCAATCTTCTTAAACCTGTATTCTCACATTTACGACTCAAGGGACATGTTTCTAGTGGTTACTAAGATGACTCTTTCTTTGAAGGAGATTCACATGACACGTGTTTATCTAATGTTCAGGACACCCTCACCCTTCTAGGAGATTTGGGTTTCTGTCCCAACTTGGATAAATCAGTTGTCCAACCTACCCATGTTCTTGAACATTTGGGACTTCTTTTAGATTCCTTGGACATGTCTTTTAGTATCACTGATTATAACTTATGCTTTTTCACCTTTCAGTCTCATTCCACAAGTTCTGCAAAAATTGGAGGAAGACCAAGCGATAGTCCTGGTGGCCCCTCATTGGTCAACTCAATCCTGGTTCCCCAAACAAACAAGGCTCCTTACACAGAACCCAGTGCTACTTACCAGTCAACCTTGCATTGAACACTGCCTTTCAACCCAGGAAAGGCACATCCATTGAGGAAACGACTTCTGTTAAAAGCATGTCACTTATCACGGAAAGCCTCCGAGACAAAGGCATATCGGAGAGAGTTCAAGAAATCATCTTTCAGTCCTGGAGAGAAGGGAACAAGAAACAGTACCGAACTTACTTACAGAAGTGGATTACATTCTGCAGTAGATGGGGTGTTAATACCATTCAACCATCTGTATGTCCTGTATCAGAGGTCCTAGCTTTTCTAACAGAACTGTTTGATGGGGGCCTGGGTTACAGTGGACTGAATACAGGTCGCTGTGCTTTATCATCAGTCATTCACTTAGAGGCCAATCCATTTATTCGGCTTATAGATTTAGTTAGCATGCAAAAGAATGCAGGTTACTATAAATTTGTTACTGGGGATCTTGTTAAGAAATCTGCA
>JAHPZR010020954.1:0-5000 GCA_019787425.1 Platygyra sinensis | reverse complement strand
GGGGGTGGGGCGACTGCTCTCACTACTGCGCCATCCCTGTTCCCCGCTTGGCAAAAGGCCAAGTTCTACCTTGACCGTCATTCGAAGCAGATACCTGAACTGGAGATTCGTCAAGAAGTCAGAATTCAACCCCTGCAGAAGAACCAATTATAGAGAGGATATTTCACACCACATTGGTGTTCATCAAAGCCCTAGTTGAGAAATGCTCAGTCTATGCTGAGTTTCAGGCTAAGAATGCAAGCCAGCCAATGCAGTCTCATCAAATTCCAGCTTAACCCTGGAGTAAAGTAGCCACAGATTTGGTCACTGTCAGCGGAAATAATTACATCACAATTGTTGACTATTTCTCAGATTTTATTGAAGTTAGTGAACTTGAGGACACCACCTCACACGCTGTTAGTCAAAGAGCAATTTAGTAGACATGGCATCCCAGACACAGTTGTTTCCGATAACGGACCACAGTTCAGTAGACAAGAATTCCATGCGTTTTCCCTTACCTGGGAGTTTAACCATGTCACATCCTCACCACACCACCCAAAGTCAAATGGTAAAGCTGAGTCTTAAATGTGTTATAGGCAGTTTACAACATTTCTCACTACGCTTTCAAAAAAATTAATTGCTTTTTACTGTTATTTGGGTGAAAAATGTTTAAAGTCACACAAAATCGTGCTAATGGTATATAGAAACAACTGTAAAAGAAAGGATATATAAGTGCTAAGATTTCACAAAAGTTTATTGAAAAATTAATAGAGCTCCTTTTAAAATATAGCCTTTCACAGTGTTTCAGAGCAAGTGAGAAATGACAGCGAGAACTGTTTACAACCGCCGGTCACGCAATGTGGTTCATATGTAAAAGTACCTTCGTATACAGTCCTTACAAGTCCTCTGCTACAAAAGGAAAAAAAAAGTGACAGTAATTTTAGGAGAAAGAAGAAAAAGTTACAAAGCTTTAATCGTAGACTCTGGTTAATATTTTGTTCTGTAGCCTTTAGAGGCTACTACAGCTTCAATTCTACGAGCCATGCTTGATATGAGTTTGTCCACTTCCTCAATAGAGATGTTGTTGAATGCTCGTAAAACTCGTTCTGTAAACTGTTCAAACGACCAGTCATGTCCAATATACACAAACTGATACGGTTCGAAACTACAAGTTTACGATCCGTACCGTTTGGCAGATCGTAAAAGACAGTTTTTGGTCCGTATACAATCGGAAAATTGTACCTCATTAGTGGGACATTAATATAAATCACGTGTTATTCAAGCGAAGGGGTCACAGCGGTTTGTCGATCCGTATGGTTTGTACAGATCGTAAACGCAGTTTTCGGTGCGTATACGATCGGAAAATTCAGTTGCATCTCATTAGGGGGTCTATATATCACGTGTTATTTGAGTGAAGGGGTCACAACGGCTGGTCGATCCGTACGGTTTGTACGGATCGTAAAACGCAGTTTACAGTCCGTATACGGTCCGTAAAATGCATCTCATCAAACGTTTAAAGCGAAAGAAAATATCAATCAAGGGATACTGCTGCAACAAACGGTGAGCCAGATATGCATGTACAGCTCGCGACAATATGACGCGTTTAAAGCGAAAGAAAATATCAATCTAGGGATAATGCCACAACAAACGAGCCAGATATGTATATATACCTCGCTCTTTAAGCGTGATCCACAATATGGCGTCTTCAAAGCGAAAAATGCTATCAATCGAGGGATAATGCCACAACAAACGAGCCAGATGTGCATGTATACCTCGTTCTTTAGGCGTGAGCCACAATATGACGCGTTTAAAGCAAAATAAATTATCAACTGATCAAGAGATAATGCCACAACAAACCACTCATGTCCAATACACTCAAAGTGTGTCGAGTCGTCCCTATGTATAGACAAGTCGTCTTGGCAAAAGTCATGTCGTGAAATTCGTAAAGTCATCCTTACAGGAAGTTGACAAACCTTACAGGAAGTCTGACTACAGTCACCGGAAATGGTCATACTGCGTGAATGGGGGTGGAAATGTCGTCGAGTCGTCACGACTCGACACGAGTTGACACGACTCGTTACTGCTAGAAGACGACTGGACTTTATGGCTAGAAACGCGCTTGCAGACAAAAGAAATAAAACAAGAAGCCATGCAATGTATACCTCGTTCTGTAAACTTGTGCAGGCAAGTGATACGTTTTAACGAAACGCGTGTGCAGGGAACAAAACTGTGCATCCAAACAAAAAGCCATGCAATGTATACCTCGTTCTGTAAACTTGCACTCGTGCAGACAAGGGATACGTTTTAAATAAACACGTGTGCAGGAAACAAAACTGTGCATCCAAACAGGAAGCCATGCAATGTATACTTCGTTCTTAAACGTCTGCAGACGAGTGATACTTTTTAAGCGAAAACCCGTCAACAAATCAAACCACAAACGCACACAACGAAAAGCATGTGCAGACAAAATTAATTTTTAAACTACGCATGCAAATAAAACAAGATCAGAACCCACGCACGCAAAGTATACTTCGTTCTATAAACTTCTTCAGACAAGTTATTATATGTTTTAGCAGCGAAACGCGTGTGCAAGAAACGAAGCTAAGGATCCAATCGAGACAAGAAGCCATGCAATATATACTTCGTTCTTCACACTTTTGCAGAAGAGTGATCATTTTTTAAGGGAAACACCGGTATAAACAAATCGCATCATATATACGCATACAATGAAAAGTGCTTGCAGACTAAATTAAATAGGCATGCGAGGAAAGCTAGAATCCGCGCACACAATGTTTCAGGATTTCATTGTACAACCCTCTGGAGAAGTGGAAACGAATGAAACCACACACACATACACTTCAGTCGTTGTAATAGTGTTTGTTCAGACAAGTTATATTTATTTACCAGCGAATATCCGCGTTTCACCGAGCCTCTGCGGCTATTTCTCAAGTATTATTATCGTTCATAACATAATCATAAAACTCATTCCAAATGTGCTAATTTATTCCCTTTTAGCTTGTTGTCGCGAATTAGGGGCACTTACATTCCGCGTACATTTTAATTTTTGCTCATGTGGTTTGGTTCTTATGTAATTCGTGTTATTCCGTTCTCGCTTATTCATGCTGGTTGACGCGCCTTATTTTAATCCCGATTACCGATTATTCCCAGTCTTTTTCTTTCATTATCAACTAGCAACCTCGCCTTCATGGTCCTTCATCAGAGTGGTCCTTCATGATATATTTGCATTCAGTTTAATAGTGCACATGACAGCATTCTTTGACAGATTTCTCTAGGGCATGGCTGACTTTTTACAAGGCCGTATGCGTTTATTTCGTTTTTTATCTGTTATTCATTTCAGTTCTTTTATATACTATTTGGAATTGCTTATATACTATTTGGGATTGCTTACTTCTTAACATACTGATTGTATGACAATAGACTAAACACAACGATTATCACACCTACTTCAAACAATAAACTCGACAAATTTTGGTTAATAGAGCGCACCTTTCAAAGAGTTATTACCCACCTAAACGCTTTTATTCATTCCGTTTCACGGATTAGACAGTTTCGTTTCGTTCACGGACATTTGAATGACAGTCGCGTATTTTGCGCAAAACCCACTCCAAGTTTCCTTTTCCTGAAAGGTTTAAAAACCCAGAGACTGATTTTCGCGTTTGCTTTTATAAATGATATGCCGTTAACATCTCCAGCCAGCGTTATTACAAAAACTTTACAGACTCCGAAGCCTCGCATTTAGAAAACGCCGACGGCAAGGGACGCGAAAAGAACCGTCTGCCAAAGTGTCACATTTATAATTCCCCACTCCTAGTTAGGGTTACTGTATACAATACCACGCTGAGATCAACTCTAACATTAAATTGAATTGCCAATTTGCCAAGAAGATAACGCCACTTTTTCAAAACCCATAAATTTGAATGCAACAAGAAAGCAATTGCTTACATGCGGTTTTTCCGATCGGTTTTGGTATAGTAGTCGTAGTAGCGACTTTATTTAAAGAGGGTAACGCATAACAGTTAAAACCTGACAAACCAGTGGCCCTCTATCCTAAGTTAAAAATTAAAATTACTATTTACACTTGTGAGATAATAACAAATTACAAAAAATTGGAAAACTGCTAAAATTTAAGAATTATGATTTTTTTTAAAATCGAAATCATGACATGCACATCTAAAAATTGACCTAAGAGCTTTTGGCTAAAAAGTATTTTTAAGACAGCTTTTAAAAGAGCAATGTGGTTTTCGGTTTTTCCAGTTTTGTCCTATTTGGGATCCCGTTTCTCTTTGATTTGAGCGAAAATTGAACTCGAATGACCGCAAAAAGCAAAAGTTTATTGAGTGCCTCCTGAGTCTCGAATAACGCCCGAGCCAGTCTGCATGGGCGCCCACGCGTATTGCGTATTACGTTTTTTTACGTGGAGGTGGGAAAGGCGGCGAGAGATTAAGAAAACACTTTTATACTAATTCGCACTTTGTAGACTTGACTATACCAAAAGTTGAGTAGTGTCAACTCGTGGCCACTCGAAACGACTTGACGACACCTTACAAACCCCCTCCACAATCACTACAAGCAGATCCATTCCAAGTCTCACTCTGTCGACTCGACTGTTCGTAGAGTCAAGTCGTGTCGACTCGTAGCGACTCGACACGACTTGACGACATTTTATGCACCCCCACCACAGCCACTTCAAGCAGAGTTATACTAAGTCTCACTCTGTCGACTCGACTGTTCGTAGAGTCAAGTCGTGTCGACTCGTAGCGACTCGACACGACTTGACGACATTTTATGCACCCCCACCACAGCCACTTCAAGCACTTTTATACTAAGTCTCACTCTGTCGACTCGACTGTTCGTAGAGTCAAGTCGTGTCGACTCGTAGCGACTCGACACGACTTGACGACATTTTATGCACCCCCACCACAGCCACTTCAAGCAGATTTATACTAAGTCTCACTCTGTCGACTCGACTGTTCCTAGATGTCGAGTCGTGTCGACTCGTA
>JAHPZR010020953.1:20000-40788 GCA_019787425.1 Platygyra sinensis | reverse complement strand
TTTTAATTAACTAAATTAACACATGAATAAATAAATTCAAATACTTAAAAAAAATCTATAATTTATTAATTCTATCTGTAACTTTATTTTATTGTGGGTGTCAGTCACGAGATTAGCCTTTAGTATTTGGATGATGCCAACTCGATCCCTATTCCATTGTTCTTCTTTTTAAATTTATTTTTTAGCTGTAGTGTGTTTAGGTATATATCTTTGTATTCTTAAGGTCAATAACAAGAACAAAGTCTTCCATGAAATGCACCACGTGGTAATCTCAAGCTGCCATCTTTATTCTCACAGAATTCCCTAGTACATCACATGATGCAATGAGATACAACAATTTAAATCTCATCTATATGTCTTGCGAATCTGAGCTGAGATAAGTGAATCATCTTGTCTTGTCTGTCTTGTCTTGTCTTGACTTGACGTTTCGGGATCTCGAACATTCATCTTCAGAACTAACGGTTACCTAAACTACAATTAAATTTAAAGACGAAAACTAATACCAAATACGGAAAGTAATAACAATAAAAAATTAAATGATCATTAAGAGACTAAGGGCGCGTTTGTTTGAGATATTCCGGAACAAGAATATATTCCGGAATATATTTCGGCTATTCTGCTCCTGGAGCAGAATAGCCGGAAAGGAAATCAAGGTATTCCGGAATGAGAATAGCTCCCAAACAAACGCTTACTCGCATTATTCCAATTATTCTTATTCCGGATTGATCCGAAACGAAAGCGCTCTTAGTGAAATAGGCTGGAAAAAAATTCTTCTCTACTAGCCATTTATATCATTGTTTTCCACCACGATTTCACTACGTCTCTTTATTGTCATTTACTTTGTCATTGTCATTACTTTCCTTATTCGGCTTTAGTCTACGTGTTATATTTAACTGTAGTTTAGGTAACCGTTACTTCTGAAGGTAAATGTTGGAGAATACGAAACGTCAAGTCTATAAATGAAAGTATTTACAACATGCGTTGTCTCGTTATGTTTATAACCACAGTTTTGTTATTTTTACACAAGTTGAAATGGCCGAAGAATAAGAGAACAAAATTCTCTTCAGCTACGAAACGGGGTAATTGAATTACGACTGTGTCGTTGTTGTTACTCGCTATTCAGCACCTGCGAGGCCGTTTTCATGTTTTCGAGCAAAACAGAATATTATTTAATTCCCGCTGCCTCTTTGCGCGAACAAAAGTCATCGGGCGACGCCAACTACAAGAAGCCGGCGCCATATGTCTTGAAAGTAGGACGAGATTGGCATTTAATTAAAAAAACAGGAAGATAAGATCTGGTCTATCCATCTTTTAGCCGGGTATACGCATCCAAAGAAAACGTAAGCGTGAATCAGCACTTCCCGCTCTTTTACATTTTGCACCAAGCTGTCTATATTGGGAGTGAATACTGACAACCATATTTATTTGAAAAATCGTTCAGGCCTACCAAAGCACATCGGCCTCTTTGATTTTTAGTATTATTATTATTTCCGCTTTTAATTGTTTTGAAAAAGCTCAAATAAGGTTTCGCATTAGAAATAAACCTGATCTCTAGAGAAACATTTTTTTCACAGAATTGGTCGCATTGCAACTTGGCCCTTGAAGTTTAGTTCAGTCCTTGCATGTCAACAAGATTGATTTACTGATTGATACAAAGTGTAATATTATTTACGGCAATAGCGCGTTGAGTTATCATGAGTAACTCCTTGTTACTACAATTAATTTAAAGAGTTAAATGCATCTATCCTTTTTTTATTATTATTATTTTCTTCCAAATAACGAAGATCACCATTCCTAAAGGAGTTTAAGAAATAACATTTAATTGACTTACATGGTTAATTCAACAAAAGATGCACTTTTCGAAAATTATAGAATTATTTCAAAACAACGGCTATAAACGTTTTTACTTTTCCGGACAATATCGCTCTCCTCTTCTCTGCGCAGGTGAAGCTAGCCACCAATCTTCAAAGAATGTGTTCCACGTTTACCTCCAGACCTAGACTGATTTACTGCAGATTAACTTTTTGATCGTCTCCTTTGCTGCTTGCTGCACCGCTCTGATCCTCCAGCAGTAAAGAATTGGGTTAAGAGACGACTTTAAGTAAGTAAGAGTTGCTGTAACGTCGACAGCTACTTCAAATGTCTTTCCAGGTATTCGGCCATACGTCATGAGCATAACCACAACGATGAAAGGAATATAGCAGATAACAACTGCCAACTGCACCCACAATACGCTTGAAACTGATTTCTTGTAACGTGCTATATTCATAGGCACTTGTGTTCCCTGAGGTTGCCCTTGCAGAACTGTGTGCACTTGAAGTTGATGTTGCCGAAGCTTGCGATAAATCTTCGTGTAGGACAAAACAGAGGTTGATACACAAATTATTATAAGAACGAAGGCTACAGTAAAAGCAACTTCGCTTTTCAAAAAGAACATTGATCCACAGGATAAACCAATTAACCAAAAACAAATAATAGTTGCTCGAACTCGTGGTAATGTTACAACATGTCTGTATCTCAGTCCAGATAACAGAGCTAGAAGTCTGTCTAGGCTTATGGCGCTGGTTGTGAAGACCGATACGCCATATAAAGTAAAATTTATAGTTTGATGTAGCTGGTGTAAGGTGGAGGTGTTATCCCAGTATGATCCGGTAGAGAACAAGCGGAGAACGGCCCCAAGTGGAAGGACAATAACTCCAACGCAAAGATCAGTTACCGCCAGACATCGAAACAAAAGTTTTGTCGGTTGATGAAGAGATGTCTCTTTATGGAGAGACACAAGGATCGTAGCGTTTCCCAGTGATGCAGTGATCGACAGAAAAATGTTTAAGGCTGAAAGGATATCAAATACACTTATTACCATGTTATTTTGCTTCTTTGGCTCATGTCCCTTGTAAGATTACCGTCTACTGTAAAGTTGGTTGGGCCTGGTACGTTAAAACCAACTTTTTGTTCTACGGGAAGAGCACGTTTTGCATAGCGGAAGAAATTCTAGAGGAAATATGAGATGGAGACTTGCAGCTGGTATTTGCGGAAGCGAAAACTGACACTCATCTTGTATTTTCACTGTTCTGTCTAATAAAGACCGTTTTTAAGTCCTTTAAGACCGTTTTTCTTTTTCTTTTAGCCTTGAAAAGGGCTTTGTTAATATCGTTCTTTTTTAACCCCGGAAGTGGTGGATTTTGAAAATCAAAATCCTGTCGTAAGGTAACGTTCTCCCGAGGAAAAAAAGTCGAGCTCCCAAGTCAGCGTAAGCATAAGCAATATTACTTCTTTTTGTTGAATAATATTTTACCATTGTGTGATATTTACTGCGGCGAGCCTTTCGTTCTCTAGTCGTGTTTAGAAGGATAACGTTCACTTATATTTTTGTAGTTGAATTATCATATTAGCTTTCAATATTCGCTTAAACCTAGAATGTAATCCTTCTATTTTATCATAAACTAGTTTATGAATCGCTTCTCCTGTGATGAAATTTTAGTTACTGCAATGATAGCGATCGTACTCAAGTGCATAGAGATAAGGTTCGTTACATAGAGATACAGTTATTTAGAACAATTGCTTGGACTGTTTTAACTAAGATTTGGGAACCACAAATATGAAGAGGAAACCGAAGATTTGACACGACCGACAAGGGGTTCCATAGTATACCACCAGGCAGCTATTACAGATGTTAACATCCAGTTCCATCGTCTAACATATTTTGCATAAAAGTACGCCAGCCTTAGTATACTCTCAACTCATTAGCGCATCATTGGCACCGTTTCCGGTTCAAGTTTTAGTAAAAAGATCTGGAGGATCTCGACTGTCCACCTGTCACGCGGTTAACGCATTTCCAACGGGAGGACTTGGTGACCACAGTCCAAAAGGCCCGCGCTTTCCATCTGGCGTACAAAGGCAATTCTCGTCTTTCGAATCGCCGATGACGGCCTTAAACTAGGCGTAGGAATGTCGTGATGTAAAAATAAACTCTCAAGTTACCGTATTAGCATAAGCGTTATTTCTTGTTCCTGTTATTCACATCTCCCCATTGTGAGATCATTATTGCCGCTAGCTTTTCGTTCCGTATTCATGTTTACGAGCATAACATTCAAGGTATACAGTCATTGCTTAACCTATGAACTATTTTCAACTACTGACTCTGCTGGTAACGATAGGTAACAAACACTTAACAATGAAACTCTGGAGTTAAATCTCAATTTGTATTAAGTTGAACTATCCTCAAAGGACTTTTTTGGAATTGTACTTTTTCCGATGTGTGATCGCTGTTAAACCAAAGTGTTATATCGCTTCGAAGTCAGGGTCCGTTTGTAAAGAGATTTTTGCAAAGCGTGGGTTCGGTGGGTTCGACCCGTTCGGCGTAGTCAGAGTTTTTGTTGACCCTACTTTTTTTTTCGGCAAAGGTCATTTAATTGACGATTCAAACGAATATAAATTTATGCATGTTCCGAGCTCAATTTCTATTAAAAAAAAAAAAAAAAAAAGAGAGAGAGAGAGAGAGAGAAAACATTTTCGACGAACGCTGGGTTTTTAATATTTTCGCGCGAAAGTTTACTAACATAATCTTTGTAGTCTGGGGGAACGTTCATATTCTGCTCATTGTCAAATATGCTTATTTTGGGTTAAAGAAAGGTCTCTTTTGATATGGACGGAATATGACATAATTTGTTTTGTTCCTTTTTTGTTTATTTTCTTCTTTGTTTCTTTTCTTTTTTAAGGTTAATCTTGTTTGGTGTTAGCCGGCCAAATGTACAGTTTATGTAGCTCAGCATTCACTGTATGTTCTAATGACTTAAGGTTTTAGTCCATATAAGATACTAGAGTCATCAGCGAAAGGACAGATATTGAGTTCTTTGGAACAGATCTAGATATCATTGATATACAATAACAACAACAATGGGCTTAATACGGAACCTTGTGGAACACCACAAGTCGTTAAGGTTTTTTTAGACTATGTGAACAAACTTGTCTTGTCTCTGCCGGATGTAAACCAATTGTTATTTATTAAGCAAAAATCATAATGGTTTAGTTTATTAAGTAAGATGGTGTAATCTACTGTCTGGAATGCTTTCTTTAAGTCTATAAAACCATCACACCAAAATGGACGTTTGCTCTGAATCGTATTTACTATGTCAATAATTGGGGTCACCCCAAAACCCAAAAACCATGCAGACTGTGCAGGCCGTGCAGACTGACTACTTTTTTTTCGTATTCTTGTTTTTCCATTTACTTTTGACTTGCATATGTTTTGGTTCTGGTGACATTAACCAGTGTTCAATTATATATTAGACTGTTTGTTATGCACAAGCCTCGCTAGCTCGGTATGAGACTGTTGACGTGTTATAGACCTTGCACTGCAAGGGAAGCTCTGTTTAGTCGAAAATATTCTTAAGTAAAGCTAATTTAAGATGTAGAAATCAACGTTACTTGTAATGTATTGTAACACGCAGCATGTACATTTTCTACTCTTGGTGTACAAAATGTAATATCCAAATGGCTGTTGGAGCATGACCGTGATCACGCCAAAAAAGCCAAGCTCACAGAAAACCGAATAGCATTTGAAATTCTCAGCGCACTACGGTTCTCGTAATTTTGAGACGAAAGTTAACTTGAATGGCCTTTATATGGCAGTTGTGTTTTTGTGGCTATTTAGACTACAAGTCGTATTTGCTTAGTGCGTCGTGCGTGATGCGTAAGAAAAATTTCCCGCGATCAACGGACTAAGCCAAAAAGGTAATACTCCTAGTCTAATAGTGTTTCTGCACTTTGTGAAGCAAAATTGATTTGTGGGACGACGTTGACTAGAGTCACCATCCTTGCTTTGTTTTATGAATAAGTTAACAGGTTAACGGAGACTAAGGAAATCGAAAAAAAAAACAACAACAACAACAATGACAACACAACAACCAAAACAAATTGAACAAAAGAATTAAAGCCACAAACCCGTCATAAATTGAAGCAATTTACGCCCAGGATATGTGGAAGTTTAATTTTATGCTTGATTTTAGTGATATATTTAGGATCAGTAATGGGGTTTCCACACTGGGGTACAAAGTCTATTAAACGCGTTTGCCTGTTGAATCAACAGGCAGATGTCGAGTTTGCGCGGCCTGTGGATAAATAACAAACAGCAAGACATATTTAAACTATTTTGTAATGTAGAGCTGAAAAAAGTGTGTCAAGTGTCAGAAAATAAGTACATGTGGACTAGAACTATCTCTCTTCTTAAGCTAATAGGGTTCTCGGTTTGATAAGGCGAACCTTTGGTCCAATCAGTTCTGAAGGAGTTTCGACAGCATTTAAGACCTTATCTTCTATTTCCTTTTAGGCCCCGTAGAAGGTTTGTTTTTCAAGCTGAAATATTGGGCAATTATATTGTACTTGTTTTAATTTCATTCCTGTTTTATTTCTTTTCCTCTCTTCGTCGTGGGGATAGGTCTACCGTTTTTTGCATAGTATATTTTAAGACCTTAGCACGTCTAATTTTGGAATATGGTTGTCAGGTCTGGACTTCACATTTCTTGAGGCACATTAAAGGTATAGAGTCGATACAGAGGCGAGCCACTTGAGTTATTTGCCGATCAGAGAAAGCATATCAGGAAAGAATTGGGGTCCTGGAATGGCCTTCGCTTAAGATACGTAGAAAAGCTATGTGCTTAATGCAGATGTGCAAAACTGTTTTCGGATACTTTGCCATATATAGATCTTCATGTTTTTTGTTGTTGTTGTTGTTGTTGTTGTTTTGTTTTTTTTTTATTATTATTATTATTTTAATTTATTAGAAAAAACGCGTAAGGAACATAATTTTGAGATAAGACATAAGTAGGCATGTACGCATTCAAGCTTAATATCAATTTACAAGAATAGAAGAGAAAAAGGCAAAAAACAAAGCAAAGCTAGCTTACATGTACACTAGGCATTAATTCAGAATAGTGCGTAGTGGTCAAAGGAGCAGAGCTTTATTCGAGTTTCGAGTTGGCCACCACATTGCAGTTACTAGTGAAAGGCGGTTATTTACACCATACACATAGGCAATCACTATTTAAGGCAGAGACTAGGTAAGATATATTAATGAATATATTTATTAATAAATTTAGATCATATTTAGATCATGTTTGAAATTAATTCACTGACTGTCTAGTAGGAGAATTTTATATTCCTTTTTGAAGGAATTAAATGGCAGACACTGAACTTCACTGAATGGGTATTGCCTCCCCGATTTGTGATGCCACTACTTTGAACCTTGCAAGGCCATATTTAGATCTAGAGGGTGGCTTATATAGGTTCTGCCTATTAGTCCCATATCTAGTATTAGTATAATTTCAGCGCTGAACAAAGAATTTTGAGCAATCTGATATGGTGTTTTATTATTCAACAAATTGAAACACTATCCAAATATGGTCATGATGCTCTCGATATCTGTCATCCGTAGGTAACAGATATCCGGCGATAAAAGTAGCTTCGCACGTGGGAAGAAAAAGTGAAGTGAAAAAATGTCGACAGAAAGGTTTAAAAATGTTACGAGCTTGGAAATCAATTTTGTTATCAATTTGTTGAATAATAAAACAATTATCCTGCTCAATCTCGCGGAATATCGTCTGATTTTAGCCGACTCGGCCTAAGGCCTCGTGGGCTAAGTTTCAGACGATATACCGCGCGATTTCGCAGGATAATTGTTAAATATTCACCGCTCCAGGCGGTGACTAAAACATTTTCAAGGCCTGGCTACTGAGCTCGCCACCTTTGCCATCTCGGCAAGGAAACATGACGGACAGTTGTGAATGAATTTTTCATTTATTTGGAAGACATCAATGTAATTCCAGGATAATAGAAAGGATGGACAATTTTCAAAGTGACTGCTGTCGCCCTTGGACCAAAGAAACCTTTCAAGAGCTGGTATTCAAGGCAGTTAAGAATCGTAAACGCATTGGTTAGTTGATCACCAACATGTCAGATCAATAGACCGAAAACTCTTTTTTCCAACATAAAGTAACTATTTTTGAGACGATGATGGCAAATACGAATGAAGTAAACAGAGATAAAACAAAAGTACCGGAGTAATTTTTTTCGTAATGTTTTGCTTGTCTGTTTTACTACTGAACTCGATGAGTAAACTGATTCACAATCGATGTTCATGTGAACTTATTTCTAAAACTCTACGGCTACATACGTGTTTGCAAACGAACAACTGCGTCTTTTTTTATATGTTTAATCCGTTATTCTCTGTGGTTTAGTTCTGAAATTATACTAAAACAATTACTCGCCGAGAGCTCAGTGAATGTTGTCGAATAATCTCCTCGACTTCGTCTCGGGGATTATTCGACAATATTGACTTCGCATTCGGCGAATAATTGCTCACTATAAAGGCTGAGAAACACGATGCGACAAATCGCTGCGACACTTCGCCGCGACAGGTTGCTGATTTGAAAAGCATTGTCTCTACGATCTGTCGCACGACTTCAAACTTTGTGCGCATATCGCAGCAACAAAATAAGCGCAAGCAGCCTTGTCACAGCCTGTGTACGGTTTTGCGACAAGTCGCAGCGACAAAATTAAAGTCAACCGAGGGAGCGTCAATTATTTGCCCATGATCCCTCAGGAAACAATAATGGCCAGTTCCTTAAATATAGCGTAATACGCCCCTCTTTCTTGCCTCCTTGAAACTCACTGACGTAACCAGCATCTTCTTTCGACGTGTCTATATTCGTCGTCACCTAGCAGCATCATAAATTGAACTAGAATCTTCTCTCTGCTACACCTTCGCTCTATCGCTGTTCCACCATGTTAAATTTGGAAACTAGTTCACATTTTCCCTCTTCCAAATTCGCTTGCGTGCCCAGTACAAGTGTCTTGTCGCGGCGACTTGTCGCGGCGTCATGTCGCCACAATTTGTCGCATCGTGTGTCTCAGTCTTAATTATGAACTGTGGAAGAGAATGAATGATTTGCCAGTAATCGGATACAATGCTATGCGCAAAGAACTCTGGGATCGCCAGGGGGCAAACATTGCTTGTGGCTAGAAGGAAATGTATGGCGAAAAGCTGTTCCACGTCCAAAAAAAGGGATTTTGGAAGGAGATCAACACTTTTTCGCCGTAGTTTTATCGCAAATGGACTTGGGGAATGTTGATATGCGAAATATGTGAGTAGTTGTTTGAATAACCGTGAAATATGTGATAAAATCTACCGATAAATTTCTTTGCTTGCGTATGGTATTAAATGTTTATTTCGAAATTTACATCGTGTAATGGTCTAAAATATCACAAGATTAGGTATAAATCGAGAGGAAATAACCCAATAAAGCCTTTTCAGTTTCAGTTTACGTGTGTACGGCCTGTTTTCTTATTAGTTACTTCTTTAATAAACAAATTATGGCTTCTGGAAATGTACCTCCTCAAAGGAGCGAAGTTGTTGTCAGAGGAGACGGAAACCGTTTTTACCGCGCTATTGCTCTTTGGAGGGATGAAATGAGCGATGAGAAACATGAAGAAATCCATAGGTTAAGTTCTGCCTTCATTGAAAAAAATCCGAAGGTTTAAATTCAGCCGCTACTCTTCGAACTCTGCGAAGGAACATGTTAAGAAAAGCAAGATCACGGGCACTATTGTGCATCGCTGCTCATATAAGCCAGTGACCGATTTGCACCTTCTCGGCGTCACAGAAAAAGTGGTTTACTTCTAAACCGATTATGATCACTGATTCATGTTCATCGATCACAACAAAGAAGCAATGCAATTTTTTTTAAAATAAGTACTAGTGAGCACACAGCAACAGATCTTATCAACTTGTTTTATTTTCTCCGACCGGTTTCGTCTGATGCACACAGACTTCGTCAGGGGGTTTGAACAAGATGGATAAGAGGAACTTATTTTACACCTAATCTATAGAGTACAAATCATGTGCCAACTAGGCTGTGAATATCGAAAAATTCCTTCAGAAAATTACGTGCACGATATGACTAGAATCCTGCGTAACCTGCAATGTTTACTTTGGGGCTCAAGGATTTTACCCTACACAGCACAATCGTTCACCGGGCATAATTCCAATATTATATGTCACCTAACTTAAAAATACGCCACAAGGAGCCTGTACACAACTGAAAAAGCTCTATTAGGTTATTTCCTCTCGATTTATACCTAATCTTGTGATATTTTAGACCATTACACGATGTAAATTTCGCAATAAACCTCACGCACGCAAAGAAGTTTGTCGGTAGATTTTATCACATATTTCACGGTTATTTAGACAACTACTTACATATTCCGCATATCAACATTCCCCAAGTCCATTTGCGATAAAACTACGGCGAAAAAGTGTTGATCTCTCTCCAAAATCCCTTGTTTTGGACGTGGAACAGTTTTTCGCCATACATTTCCTTCTAGCGACTAGCAATGTTTGCCCCCTGGCGATCCCAGAGTTCTTTGTGCATAACATGGGTATCCGATTACTGGCAAATCATTCATTGTACCAAACAATAAAGAGCAGGGGGTGTTTCCTTTTTTGTTGGAATTGATTTTTATGCACAAGGCCGGCAATTTTTAATTTAAAAATGCTCTCTAATTTTAGGATTCCTAATAAAGCAAAAGTATCGTGCAGGACTTCGTCACCTTCATTGAGCAGTTTTAAGTCATATATATTAGATCATTTGTGTCAATTTTAAATCAGGTGGAACTTGTGAGTGCAAAGTGTGCAATTTCATTGGATAAGCTTTTGGCCGCATTTAAGTTTTGTTTCATAACTTTTAGTGTTAATTTTAGAATGCAATTTACTTAGGGTAGTTTTGGGCCGCATTTAAATTTTTTTTTGTAATTTGTTAAATAACAACATATTTTAACAATAATGTTCACGATAACGAGAGCGACAACATTAACGATAATGACAACGATAAAGGTATTGATAAAGGAAAAGCGATAATGATTATGATAAGACACTAATCATATTCATAGTGATAATCATAATCACAATCAAAATTGAAGAATTGCATAACAAATGTGCTTGGGTTATTGTGGTAACATCTCTTAATATTTCCAGTTACACGTAAAAAAAAGAAAGAAAGAGCAAAAAAAAAAAAAAAAAAACAGTTTAATTTCAGATAATGTGCCGCTTGCCAAATTAGGTGTTAAAAGGGGGTCTCTTTTTCCCAAAGATCTATAAAAAAAGCCGGCCGTGGTTAGCATCTCACTTAAATTATCCTTGTCAAAATAGTTTTCAGGTTACGAGGGTGAAATGGCATCATGTTTGCATGATGTTCTCTGCAAAATCTCTCTGCCAATATCGCAAATTTGTTGAATTATTTGGTCGAACTTCTAAAAAAAAGTTTACTACCGGTTAAATGTTTGCAAAATGAATTAGTATTTATATATAAAAGCAAGTTATTCAAGTGTAAACTTTCTAGCCACAACAAAAGACAGCTATATATTTATGCCAGTGTTATTTTCCTCCGGACGTCCCATATTAAGACTGTAGTAGTCGTTTTCGTGACAATCAACGTAGGCTAGATGCAATTGCAATTTTGGTGAATCCTCTTAAAAAGGTGTCGTCTCTTTATCCGCCATCACAGTGAAAGATTTTGCAGTTTAAGGTAACTGATTTGGTAATTGGGGCTGTCATTGTTTTCAAGACAACAATATAAGGTGTACGTTGATTTAACTATTATTCTTTATTTTTCTTTCACCCATGTTGCCAACTTGAGTTAACGTTACATTAAGCTATTTTCATGCATATTTAACCTAAAGCACTGAACATGGTACATATTTTATCAAAATTTCAATAAATGAAGCGCTAAGCTGGAACCGGGTCGCATTGAAGACCTTTTTTTCAATTTGCCTGGTACTAAAATGCCTGGAAAAATTGGGAAATATAAAATTCCCAATTCAGTTAGGTAAAATTCAAGCGCCTTTCACACCGGCGAAAATTTTAGTAGAACAAAATAATTGTCTAAAATAACTAACAAACTGCGGTTATAAACATAACGAGAAAACGCATGTATATCTATATATATATATATATATATATATATATATATATATATATATATATATATATATATATATATATATATACATATATATATATTTTTTAATTCTGTCTGTAACTGTATCCTATTGTGTGGGGTCATCCACTAGATTAGCTTTTGCTGTTTGGATGATCGTAACTCGCTCCCTATTTTATTGTTACATTTTTTTTTTCCTTTATTCCTTAGCTGTACTGTGTTTAGTTGCGTATGTAAATCTAACCTATATGTCTTGTAATATTGAGCTGAGTTAAATAAATCGTCTTGTCTTGTCTTGGCTTGACGTTTCGTATGCTCCAACGGTCATCTTTAGAAGTAATGGTTAGCAAAACTACAATCAAATTTAAACATGAGGACTAATACCGAATGAGGAATGTAACGACAATGGAAAAGTAAATGACAATAAAAAGAAAATCTGCAGACTTACTGAAATCTGCTTGACAAAAAAATACTATTCTCTAGTGACCATTTATATTTTTTATTCAGCAGATTTCAGTAAGTCTGGTTATTGTCATTTGCATTTACATTGTCATTACTTTCCTTATTTGGTATTAGTCTTCGGGTTTAAATTTAACTGTAGTTTAGGTAACGGTTACTTCTGAAGATTGATGTTGGGAGAATTTATAATGTCTAATTATCTGCGTTACGAAGTTTAGCAGATAATTGCTTTCTGCACGTTCTGTATGGAATGTGGTCCTCGTTAAGTACGCGTTCTGTTATGTCTCTTGTGTGTTAAGTTATGTGCATAGCGGTATATAAGTGTGTGGTTAATTTGTATTCATCCTTCGGGTTGTGAACGCCATCGCATACACAACTTTAATTTTCAGTTCATCGACCGGAGTAGCTGACCTTCACTTTCCTTGGACGAGGCAGACGTCGGTTTGGCCGTAATGGATCCAGCGATCAGCGAAGCGATTAAGTCTACTGTTGACGCGTCGGTCAGTCGTCTAACGGATAGCCTTACTGAAGTGATCGAGGCGAGGCTCGGTAGTTTTGCTCAACGTTTCTCCGAAGAGAATGGCGCCACCGTCGAACAAGCTGTTAAAAAGGCCCGCCGTGAAAACTATACATGTAAAAGAAAGGGAAATCAGCAGCAACTTGATCACGAGCTTGAGGTGCTGGATAAATTTGATGCGGCAGCGAGTGCTCTGAAGAACAAGTCATACGACAAAGTGAAAACCGTCTTGGAGGAAGGTACTGGTATCGTATCCAAGCGCATAAAAGCCATTAAGTTAGCTCATAAAAGCGAGTTTGGTTGGCAAACCGTGAACGAGTACCTGTCAGACGAGCTGGCGTCAGACTCTGACGACGAAAAAAGGATGTATCGCGCGGAGAGGAGAGCGGAAAGGAAAATCAAGGATAAGCGTCGTCGTCAGACTCGCCCTTTCACTCGTGGAAGCTCCCAGCCTACCGCTTCGAATGTTTCTTCGAATTCTCAAAGGCACTTTGCAGGAGATCATGCAGTCCGTAAGGATTCAAACCCTTCCCGACGCTTGGGTCCCTGTTTCAAGATAAGTATTTAAATCTTTTTTTGTTTGGTTCAGTTCACTCACGTGTCTTACTTCTTTGCTTTTTACTTCGGATTGATGGCGTTGCTCGCAGCCCACAACCCAATGTTCTCCATGATTTTATGTGTCTTGTTATCATTTGATTTTATTCGCTTAAGTTAGGGCAGAATGTCTATTATCTGCGTTACGAAGTTTAGCAGATAATTGCTTTCTGCACGTTCTGTTTGGAATGTGCTCCTCGTTAAGTACGCGTTCTGTTATGTCTCTTGTGTGTTAAGTTATGTGTATAGCGGTATATAAGTGTGTGGTTAATTTGTATTCATCCTTCGGGTTGTGAACGCCATCGCATACACAACTTTAATTTTTAATTTTGCGTTGTTTATCTTATAGTGCGGGGAGTTTGGTCATCTGAGCGCCTTCTGTTCTAAGTCCTCTGTTGCGCCGAAGAGTGACTCGCGCCATTCTTGACTAGACGTGGATGCAAGCTCAGAGGACGTTCTTCAGCATCCAGTTGAGTTCGATTTTTCTTCTTGTTTGGGGGGTAGTTACGACGAATTTAATTTTAAAAGCGCTAGCAGTGCTGTCAAGGGCCGTTTGAGCGCCTCCATTGACTTTTGGAAGAGCACCTTATGCGCTCCTGAGTTTGTGCTCGACACCATCAGGCGGGGGTACAGGCTTCCTTTCGCGGAATATCCGCCCTCATGTTTTTTGGCTAATAATAGATCGGCCTTTCAGCATCCCGATTTTGTGACGCAGGTCATCTCAGAGCTCCTAGCCAACTGTTGCATCGTTAAGCATAGTGTTCCGCCATTTTGCGTTAACCCCTTGTCAGTTGCTGAAGGGAAGAAGCTGCGCTTAGTCATCGATCTCAGGCATGTTAACAGCTTCCTTGTCAGGTTTAAATTTAAGTACGAGGATCTTCGCTCCCTATCTCAAGTTCTCGAGGAGGGGCAATGGTTCTTTACATGGGACCTCAAGTCAGGGTATCACCATGTCGATATCTGCTTGGAGCATCAGATGTATCTCGGTTTTTCTTGGCCGTTTAGCGGCATGCTAAGATATTTTACCTTCACAGTATTGCCCTTCGGCCTTAGTAGCGCCTGTTTTTGCTTCACCAAGCTGTTGCGTCCGTTAGTCAGTCGCTGGCGCTCTATGGGTCACAATAGCTTTATCTATCTTGACGATGGGCTCGGAAGCCACCCGGATAAGTGTTCCGCCGCAGCAGCTGCCATGATCCAAAAGAAAGAGCTCAACTCCGCAGGTCTCCTTATGAATGAAGAAAAATCTCATTGGCATCCCATGCAGGTAGGCGAATGGCTGGGTTTGGTGATTAACACTATTACTATGTCTTTTCATATTCCGGAAAGGAAGGTGGAGAAGCTTACGAGTCTTTTAAGCTCTGCAATTGGAGATGCGTCGTCCTCGTATCGAGAATTGGCCAGGATCGCGGGTTCTATAATTTCTGTAGCCTTGGCAGTGGGACCCATTTCACGTCTTCTAACAAGACAAATGTACCTTGCAATTGGATCACGATCAGCGTGGGACCACACCCTTCGGTTTTCCCCGGCTCTTTTGGAAGAATTGAGATTTTGGTACAACAATATCGACTCGTTTAACGGCTATTCTCTTCGTCCGCCCACTGGTTCGTCGACGGTTGTTTTCTCTGATGCTAGTGATGTCGCTTTTGGCGGTTTTTCGGCCTCATTGGACGGCGTAATGGCTACCGGTATGTTCACGTCTGAAGACCTCGGTCAGAGTTCCACGTACCGCGAGTTGAAAGCTATTTATTATGTGCTATTGTCCTGCGCGGAGCAGCTGCGGCAGAAGAGAGTAAAGGTTTTCACCGACAATCAGCTCGCTTGTCACGGAAGTGTTTGTTCTGCCTGCGGTTGGCGACCTGCTACTGGAGGGTCCCGGTCAGAAGCAGATCTATAAATCTCGACCTTCTGTTTTTCGTGGTTGCCCAAAGTTCAGGATGCTGGCTTTGCGTTTAGATTTTAGGTGAGTTGCTTTGCCTTTGCGGCATATTTTTCGAGCCCGGCGTTGCACGTTTTTTGATTGCGCACGTTTTGTTTATTCGGAGCATTTTCGAGCCTGATTTGGCGTGTGTCTTTAGCCTTATGTGGCATGTCTTTAGGTCTGATTTGGCCAATTTTAGGCCCGATGAGGCATTTGTTTGGCCTGTAGTGGCCCCTGGCCAGTAGTTTCACCTGTTTTTTTCAGTTTGCAAATTTATTAGGTGTGGGTAAGTTAATTAATGCCGCACAGCCTACCATCGCATTTGGAATATCCTCTTCTGATACCGATATTGCTCTTCTGTATGAGCTTGCACTTTTCATTTCGTTCACCTTGTGTTTTTGTTTTTCAGATGTTCTAACTTCCGGGATTTGGAGCGATGCAGCAGCTTTGGAGGACCCATTACTACGCAGCTTGGTTCCAGACCTTCTTGTTTTGCAGCTGGGATCCAGGGCCTCTTCTACTTTAACCAGGTACAAGTCAGGCTGGTTGAGATGGCGCGGATGGGCGTCCTCGAAGATTGGTGTCCCTCTTCTTCCGGCAAAGCCCTTACACATCGCTCTTTTTATTACAGAGCTTACGAACGTTTGCCTTGCGAACAATACGGGTGTATCCCCCATAGAAACTGTTGTTTATGGCATTAAGTGGGCCCACTCTATGGCCGGGCTAGAAGTATGTCCTGTCAATCATCCCCTTGTGAAATCTTCTCTTGAGGGCGCTAAAAGGAAATTGGCGCGTCCTGTTCGCCCGAAAGAGCCTTTATCCGTAGATACGGTGCAGGCAATTGCTGATTTTTACGTTTCAAGTAATTCTCTTGCCACTCTTCGTTTTTTGTTCGTATTGTTAGTTGGTTTTTACGGGTTTTTTCGTATTGATGAAATTAACAGTTTTTGCCTTCAAGATGTGACCATTAAGGCTGACCACATGTCTATTTATGTCGCCAAGCGAAAAAATGACCAGTATCGGGAAGGTCACACCTCTTGTCTTGTCAGGTCTGGGAAATCTACGTGCCCAGTTTCCATTACTGAGCGAATTATTAAGGTTTTGTCGCAGTCCAATCCATCGTTTCCACTTGTTCGTCGTATTGTTAGGTCCGAATCAGGCGAGTATTTCCACGCTAGCAAGGGCGTGTCTATTTCCACTCTTAGGGAGGAATTCAAGAAGTACATCCAGCCCTTTGTTGATGACGTTGCCAAATACGGCACGCATAGTATGAGGTCTGGTGCAGCGTCGAACCCCGCTTGCAGGCGCATACCGGGCGATCTATTGGATATGTATGTTGGGTGGAGGTGTCCTTCCTCGAAGAACAGATACATTAAGCATACAATGGAAGATCGTTTAAGCGTTTCAAAATCGCTTTTGCTCTAAGGTTATACTTAACGCTAGTTTACCGTTTATTCTTATTTAGCCGACAGAGCTTTTCTTGTCATTAGTTTGCGATTATTTGTGGTTTTTGGTAGTTTATGATTATTTTAGTTACAGTTTGCAACTTATTTCTCGTATTTATTATGTCCATTAATTTACTGTAGCCTAGAAGTCCTGGCGGGGGACGTAAGTTGAGCCTGGCCCGTCCCAGATTTCCTGTCCTGTGTTTTCCCTACGGGGTTTTTTGAGGCAGGTTTTTTCTGGCCCCCCTCGCTCGCTTACTCGAAGTTAATTGATCCGGTTATGATAATAATCATATATTTCAATTGTAGTTGAATAAACTGATTGATGGCGTTGCTCGCAGCCCACAATCCAATGTTCTCCATGATTTTATGTGTCTTGTTATCATTTGATTTTATTCGCTTAAGTTAGGGCAGAAATGAAAGTTTTAAAAAAAACATGCGTTTACAACCGCAGATTGTTTGTCATTTTTACACAAGTTGAAATTCCAAAAAAATAAGCGAACAAATTGTCTTCAGTTACAAAAGGGGTAATTCGCACTACGACTGTCTTTGTTGTTACTCGCATTTCTGCGTCTGCGAGCCCGGTTAGTTGAGTTTATTTTCATGACCATAAGTTTGTAAAACGAGCACAACAGAATATTATTTGCCGCTTCTCTTTGCGAGACAAAAATCGTCGACGACGACTACTACGAGAAACCGGCGCCATATGTTCTGAATGTAGGACGAAATCGGCATTTAATTACAAAAAGTGAAGAAAAAATCTGGCCTATCCGTATTTCAGTCGGGTATACGAATCGAAATGAAAACGTCAGTGTGAATCAGCACTTACCGTTCTTTCACATTTTGTGACCACGCCGCCTATATTGGGAGTCAATAGTAACAAACATGTTTTTATCTCCTGTTTCTCAAATTTTAAAAAAAGCTCAAGGGAGATTTCGCGTTAGAAATAAAGTTAATCCCTAGCGTAAACAATTTTCCACAAAATTGATCACAACGCAACCCGGCCCTTAAAGTTTACTTCAGTCCTTGCATAACAAGAAGATGCTGTGCTGATTAAAACAAATAAAAGTTTAACATCAATTACGGCAACTGTTTGTTAAGTTATATCATGAGCAATTAAAGAGTAAAATACTACTCCATATTTTTCCCAAATAACAAAGATCACAATTCATTAAGGAGCCTTAAAATTTCCATTTAATTGACTTTCATGGTGAATTCAACAAAAGATGCACTTTTCGAAAATTATAGAATTACTTCAAAACAACGGCTTCAAACTTTTTTTCGGTACTTTTCCGGACAATATCGCTTTCCTCTTCTCTGCGCAGATAAAGCTAGCTGCCGCGCTTCACTGAATGTATTCCACGTTTACCTCAAGATCTAGGCTGATTTACTACAGATTAACTTTTTCAACGTCTCCTTTGCTGCTTGTTGCACAGCTCTGATCCTCCAGCAGTAAAGAATTGGGTTAAGAGACGACTTTAAGTAAGTAAGAGTTGCTGTAGCGTCGAAAGTTATTTCAATTCTCTTTCCACGTATTCGGTCATATGTCTTGAGCATAACCATAACGATAAAAGGAATATAGCACATAACAACTGCCAACTGGACCCACAATACGCTTAAGACTGATTTCTTGTAACGTACTATATTCCTAGGCACTTGTCTTCTGTTACATTGCCCTTGTGGGACAGTGTGCACTTGAAGTTGATATTGGCGAAGCTTGCGATAAATCTTCGTGTAGGACAAAACAGAGGTTAATACACAAATTACTATCAGAACGAAGACTGCAGTAAATGCAATTTCGCTTTTAAAAAAGAACATCGATCCACAGGACAAACCAATCAACCAAATGCAAATGATAACTGCACGAACTCGTGGTAATGTTACAACATGTTTGTATCGTAGTCCAGAAAACAGGACTAAAAGTCTGTCCAGGCTTATGGCGCTAGTTGTGAAGACGGATACACCGTACAAGGTAAAACTTAAAGCCCGATGTAGCTGGTGTAACGTGGAAGTGTTTTTCCAGTAAGTTCCCGTAGAAAACAAACGAAGAGCGGATGCAAATGGTTGAACAATAACTCCAACGCAAAGATCAGTTACCGCCAGGCATCGAAACAAACTTTTTGTCGGTGGATGAAGAGATGTCTCTTTATGAAGAGACACAAGGATTAGAGCATTTCCCAGTGCTGCAGTGATGGACAAAAAAATATTCAAGGCTGAAAGAAATTTAAATACACTTATTAGCATGTTAATATGCTTGTTTGGTTCGTGTTTCTTGTAATGTTACAGTCTATACATTTCGTTGGGTCTGTTACATGGAAACCAGCTCTCTTTCAGCGGGAAGAGAACGTGGAGGCTAGCAGCTGGTATAAATGATTTCGGTCACTGCGTATAGATTTTTATCCACGGAAGCAATATAAGACGTTTTAAATATTTACTCAAATATGAAAGAAAAACATTTGAGCATAATGGAATATGCTGGTCCATGTCATAGAAGATTGCATTACTGATTAACACATGACAGGTTTGAGTTGTTCCTTTTTTTCAAAAACAACACGATCTGCAGCTTTAAATCATTTCATTATCACTTGTAATATTAACTAGAAACAGCCGTTGAAGCACAGATGAAAAAACAGAACAAAACAAAAAAAAAGTACGGGATTATCTTTACTGGAGAATAAAGTGATATTCTCTTTTGCGATCAAAACGCTCGAATATTCGAATCCTGTTTAAATGTCAATTATAAATGATCAGCCTGTGTATAGATGACTTCTCGCACGTTCCAATCATGGAGTGTAACCAGTACTAAATATAACATGGTAAGAGAGGGGAAAAAAATGAAATCGTATCCATTACATATTTAATTCAGCGTTACCTCTTAGTATTCTTTGCGCGATAATACAGTAAATGGTGCGGAACAGAACACGAAAGTAATTTGCATCAGTTTTTGCAAATGGATCATTTTGTGCTTATAACAACCGAAAAAATGGAGTTTGACACGAATTTTCCAATAAAAGGCGGAGGTCTGATATTTGCACTAGGGTACATGTCAGGAAATATGAGTTTTACATATAATTTTAAAGAGACAAAGACCAACGAGTTGTTTCACGGAACGGGTGAGTTCATAAATTCTGTTTCCGATATAAGTATGAGTAATTGTGCGTAGTTTGACGAAGGAAAACAGGGGGGCGGGAAAGAAAACTTTAGATTCTTGCTTTGTCACTCACTAGACATCAATTTGTAATTCTCTTCACTACAAAAAAAGAGACAAAAACCAATTTAAAAAAAACAACAAAAAGAAAGCAACAAAAAAGAGGCAAACCACTCATTTTCGTATCAGAAATTTCGTAAATATCCTAATAAAATTTTTCAAAGTACAAGGCGTCGTCTGTCTAACTCATTGTTTCATGTCTGTTTAGCCTGTTATTTGGAAATACTATACATTTCCCTATAAACAAAATATCCTCTAAGGGGGGCAATTAAAGGAAGATATGATGTTTACACAGATTGTCACCTGCACTTCAGTGGTTTTAATTTAAGATGACGTTCGTCATTCTTATCTTCCTAATTATTAATAATCCTTACGATTTTGATAAATTCTCCGTTCACTGCATGTGGACTGTAATTTTAGAGAAGAATCAAAGCAACAATAGTGTCAATGTGTATTTTAATTATTGTTATTTGTGTTTTGTTTGTTAAAAACTAATTTTAAAAAGTCATTAACATGTACCATTTCCTGTTTTCTGCCAAAGTTTATGACGTCACAATCATTCAAGGTATTTGTTTTCAGTCTCGCTGTTTTGTATCTAACTGGAAGTAAAACTTCACGGTTTTGGTACATCAAAACACGGGGAATAAGTGCATTGTG
>JAHPZR010020953.1:5000-12500 GCA_019787425.1 Platygyra sinensis | reverse complement strand
ATAATAATAATAATAATAATAATAATAATAATAATAATAATAATAATAATAATAATAATAATAATAATAATGAAACATTTAACTTGACTCACCAGTCGTTTGACATCAACCTGTTTCGGCTGTACAGACTATTCATCACATTGCAAAGAGCATGATTCGTAGTTGAGAGGTAAATTAAGCGGGAGATAAGTTGTCTTGTTGTATAGGACAGCTGCGTAAAATATTCTTCAAATAAGTGAAACATGATTCCGGCAGATCGATTAGACCTCACTTATGGATCAAATAGAACGGTTCGAATAGGGGGCCAAGGTCATAATGAAACAATTACAGTGACATCATCCAACGCAACGGGAATTTTAGATTACTTTTTTTTTCAAAAGTGCGGTCTTCCTAGAGAACATGTAACTATCCGCCGGAGGACGAAGAGAAAAAAGAAACGAGGACGGAAAAAATCAAAGCAAAACAGAGGACAAAATGTGTAATGTATTTTCCTTTTCAACATAAGAACTTTACCTTTCTCGTAGCCCATTTCAGCTCTCAATCCACACCTCACTTTTTCTCAGTATCTGGTATATCCAGCTATGAGCCGAATTTCACCGAGTTTTCTGTACATCTGTCTCAATTAAAGACGAGCAAAAAGCTATTGATATGGGTAGGTGCCCAGGGAAAATCCTCTTGACAAAGTTTAAAAAAAAAACAACAATTAACGACAATAAATTTCTAAAGAAACACAAAATCCGGTTTTTTTTTTTTTTTGTAGGATTTTCCAAAAGAAGCGCACCAATATTTTTAAAACGTGTTTGTTATCATTTGCAACTAGTTGTCACAACATAATGAAATATGGCACTTCTAAAATAAGGACAACAATACCGCCAATACATATATTCATATTACCGTAAAGCTATGGGTAAAATACAGATACGCGATAACCAAAAACTAATTAATACCTCATCAGTGCATATCAATCAGTCAATAAATAAATATATCGATCAAGGCTATATTAACATGTCAGTCCTAGCTAGCTGGAGGGAAACACTCCGCTCCTTGCAGGGGACACCTATAATTAGAAACCTACTAAGTATTGACCATTAGAAGCCTCAGTCAAAACCTAGCCGGGAGCCTAAATGATATATTTATCAATAAGCAATTAAGAAACAAACAAACAATCAAAGAAATCGGAAAAGTTAATTGTGTTAAGAGTTAGGAAAATGCATTCAGAGCAATTGCTATCATCTACAACCATCTGCTAAAATCACGGTTGCTAATGGGAATTTGAAAACTTCATAGTGATGGTAAGGTCCTAACATTTCGCCTGATAGACCTACAGTCACTCTTAAACAGCAACAGTAGCTGCTGTAACCTTTGCAATCCTTAGAGACTACCTTTTATAAACCTATTCTTTTATTACACAATGTATACATGCTACATATTTTAATTGTACCTACATTATTATTAATATTGTTTCTTATTTGTGAATAAGTTTAATTTTTGTGTCCCCAATTACTTGTTAAAACTAAACACATTAACACATTAATCAAGCTTTTACCTAACTTTGCCTACTTCACTATTCCGCAACTCGCAGTTAGGATAGTGATTGTTAGCCAGTAAAAATGCAATTAATCAAATTATGGGCAAGCAAAAATATAAACGCAAAAACGTAACGTCTCGGTGGCATCTTGTGGCTATTATCCAATGCAGATTCAAAAAAGTTCTGCTCACAAATATATACTAGCTTCAGTGTTGGGGACTCACGAAAATTGTAACGAACTGAATTGTTATTGTTATTGTTATTGCTATTGCTATTGCTATTGCTATTGCTATTGCTATTGCTATTGCTATTGCTATTGCTATTGCTATTGCTATTGCTATTGCTATTGCTATTGCTATTGCTATTGTTATTGTTATTATTTTTTTGATTAACAACATCTTGTCAGTCAAGCATTCCAGTTTTCCTTTCGGTTCGTGCATCATAATGGCTACAAGTTTCTTTTTTTGTTGTTTTTGTTTGTTTTTGTTTTTTTTGTGTGTGTTTTGTTTTTGTTTTTTGTTTTTTTTGTCTTTTTTGTGTTTTTGTTTTTGTTTTTGTTTTTGTTTTGTTTTCGCTTATAACAAACTACACTTGGTGCTGGTTCCTTCGGAGGAAATTATTTTTTCTGTTTTTAAATGGCAATGCCTCATCTGCCTTTACCTACTTTCAAAACATGTGTATGCGACATATTTAACTCGACAAACATTTTAGCTTTCTGATTGTGCCCTTCACTGCTTGCCTAACTTCCTTTATTTTCCAACAGTAAAGAAACGGGTTCAGTGTTGAATTAAAATAGAGTAAAGAAAGCGTTATATGCCACGTAAGGTCTAGGAATGGCGTAACTGACTTAGTGACTGCAAATATTGTAACAGTTATAGCGTATGGAATATAACAAAGCAGAAAAGTTATCTGTACCCAAAATGCGCTGGATACCGTTTTTCTAAACCGCGCCATATTCAATGAAAATTCTCTTCCGTCTGGTTTACGTTGGGTCGAATTTTTTCGTACCTTATGTCGGTGTTGTCGTATTGTGAAATAAATTTTCGTGTAACAAAAGATCGAGGCACAGCTGGTCAATATAAGAGCCATACTAGTTATACCTATAGCAACAGCTCTGTCGTAAAAGAACATCATTGCAGTGGCGGTGCAGGCTAACCAAAACACAAACACCCAGACGCGGACGCGTTTCAAGGTTACTATTCTTCTATATCGTAGTTCCAACATCAAGGCGAGAAGTCTGTCCACGCTTATGGCAGTCACAGTGAACATAGATACTCCTCCAAAAACTGTGGATGTCGTGTCGACCAGCATGGGCACTAAAAACAGTCTATAGCAGGGTGAATGAAAAAGAAAACGGGACGCGATGTAGATTGGCTGTGTAATAAGGCCCGTGCTGAGATCGGTCCACGCTAGACAACGAAAAAGAAGTTTAGAATGCGGATGAAGGGAAGACACTTTTCGAAGCGCAACAATAATCAGAAAGTTCCCCAGAAAGGCTGTGATGGAGGTTAACATGTTGAAGGCCAGAAGCAATTTTCGTTCCCAAGGTATTGTACTAATATCAACTGTATTGCAAACGAAATCTTGAAAGGTCGTACCGTTCTCATTTCCAGTTTGGTTTGCCATTTTACTGTCACAATTCTCAGTTGTTCTTTCGTTAGTTTCCACGGTGGTTATATTTCCTTGAGTTCTGCATCAAGGTCTCCAGAACATAAAACTTTGCAGTCTGATGTTTCACTGTCTTCTGACGTCTGTATGTTCCCGGACAGACTTTTAGTAAGGACCGTTGCTATGCAACAAGGAGCTTGAAAAGAGAGAAATGATACCGTCACGTTTGGCAACAGGTGTACAAACAACGATAACATTCAGGAAAACTGTTTGCATTTCTATTGGCCTTGAAATTTGATGGAACAAAAGATATTTTCTTCCTAATTACTCAGTACCGAGCTTTTTAAAGCTTTCAAGTGGCTGCACTATGGGTTAATATTCATTCCAAACCTCTTCCTTTTTTTAACGAATAATTTACCAAGGTGAAAGGGAAGTATGAACGACTAATTTTTAATTTGAAATTTTTAACAAACAAAACTGCAATGTCATTGAGCACCTCCCTGCATAACAATGCGATTTATTACTAACCAATATCATTACAGGAATAATACTGATACACTTCGAGTCCCTTTTTTAACTTAGTAAACACATCGGAGACGCTTGATTTCGTCGCATACTTTCCCTTCTGTATTCGTTTAAGCACAGCAAGTACTGCTCGATCGATTTGGCTAAAACTTGTTAAACTATCTTCAGGCTCCTCTGGTTTTTCTCTCACTCTCGCTTAACTACCACTTCCTTTTTGAACTAATAATTTACCAAAGTGAAAGGGAAGTATAAACGATTAATTTTTAATTTCCACTCTTTTAACAAACAAAACTGCAATGTCAATGAGCACCTCTCTGCATAACAATGCGATTTATTACTAACCAATATCATTGCATGAATAATCGCTGATGCACTTTGAGTCCTTTTTTTTTTTCATTCAGTAACAACACCGGAGACGCTTGATGCGTTCCCTTTTGTATCCATTCAAGCACAAAAAGTACTGCTCGATCGATTTGGCTAAACTAGTTAAACTATCTTCAGGCTCCTTTGCTTTTTCTCTTGCTCTCGTTTAATTACCACTTTGCGGTCTTAAGTGAATATTTATCCAGGATAACCCTTCAGTACAGAGTACTGTTATCAACGGGGTCCTGCTGACTAAGAATTAAAAAACTAGAAGATTTCAGTATCTAACTACGACCGTGTTGTTTGTATATAACTAGAGTAGTTTAAAATAAAACAAATCCAGGCTGAAAAACTGAGAGATACAATGCTTTTTACCAAAGAAAAGGCAATAGTTACAATAACAATAAAATCGTCAATCATAAACTGTTTTCTTAGTTAAGTTTACCTCAGCACAAAACTTTATAAACGCAAAACACATGTCCATAAAGCTTTCCAAAAAGTGAGATTAAAATTACACGGTTGAGCCAAGGAGCGTATTTTTACCTTGAAGGCAACCAGTGATCACCGAATCGAAAACTTGACAACGAAAACCTGACAATCACGATTCGGTCCATAATAATAGAGAAAATACGAATTTTATATTTGGTTGAAGTTTACGTTAAAATTTAGAGCACTAGTGTTGAACATCTGTTTTAAACTTTAAAAGACCATTTTTTTAATTTTTTTCTGAAAGCGGCTAAAGAACTTCCACAGTTTTCTTGAGTAAGGTTGCTGCGTGTTCGTGCTTGCAGTTTCTAAAGGTCGATAATATATTTATGCCAACGGCGCTCCTTTCTAATATGTTTTCAATTGTTCTACTTCTTAATTAAGGAGAATTAACCAATCAGAAGTTTGAAAATACGTGCTTTGAGCATTTTTTACATTTGAATATGATATTGTTATTATATTTAATGACTTTTTAAATCCCTGAAGTTTTCGTAAATCTATTCAGCACATCCAAAATCGCATTTGAATATTCTGAGCTATGGGTCAACCTCTATTTTATGTAATAAATAACCGTTTTGGTTTTACTCTTGGTCCTACACAATTTAATTGAATATGTTTCCTTTATGTGTTTAAAAAGAGAATCGTAAACCGTTAACTTCGTTATTATGGTCCACATCTAATATCGAGAAAAATATTGGTAGGAGGAGAATTATTATGTTCTACCTTCCATTAAAGAGATTCTTCTTCTCAATTTTAACTAAGCATTTCACCTCTCTCAAATTTCTTGTTATACTAAATGTTAAAAAAGCTACTCCTTTTGCAGTTTTAGTGAGCTTGTGCTAAATAAGTCGTGTATGGCACTGTTTTGGAAACAGAAACTATAAAGGTGGTCCACATCGACCACAGGAACGTTCTCGGTTGACAAAGTCAGCTCGAGACATTTCAGGTTCGGTTGCTAATGTTGTCCTTAAACAACGAGTTGATAAATAGCGATGCTTGTATTTAATTTACAGGTGAGATTCTCTTGCGGTTTTTTCATGACTTCCTGTTTAGACTGAATCCACCTGTCGTTCCCAACCAATCATGAGTTCTTTGCTCGTGGGCGAAGGTTTCGGGTGGATGGATACAACCCCAATAAAGATTTTTATTCCGATACGTTGTACCGAATTGAACTCGGGAGCTCTCTATGGGGTCGCACTAGGTTGCTGAAGAAATTTATGATGTGATACAAATGATCAACTCGGCATTTCTTGGCCACTTATACTGTGGCGGTTTTAACAGAAATTCAAATAAAAGCTATTATTATTCATTCAAAAATATTTTCCAGTTTCTGATTGGTTACAACCACAGGCATAATTCACCATAACCAGCTGCTGTTGACCAAATATTGAACCAATGACGTCAAAAGTGCAGCCCACTGCAAATTACTGAACTGATGACGTCAAAATGACGTCTAAAGTGCAGCCCGCTGCAGGTTATTGAACCGTTGACCGAGAAAACCAGGGGACATGCAAGGTTGTGTTATATTTAGTGAGAGGAAAGACAAAGAGAGAAATGGCGAAACTTCTTTACGAAAGGGGAAATACTTTGAATGAATAATAAAGCAATATTGAATTCGGCTTTCGTAGGATATGAAGAAATCTGCAGATCAAGGATGGTGTTATCCCTCCTTGATCTGCCGAATTCTTCATATCCTACGAAAGCCGAATTCAATAATTGCTAAATATTAATTGTTAACAATGTCCATGGTAATTAAATTATCATTTTCAGCAAAGGTGGGGCGAAAAAGGCGCCCCGCAGCTGGTAAACGAAAATACATAGCATAAATGTTGATCCGTAAGGTAAGGGAGCGGAGGGAGGGAAAATGTTTTCGCCAAGAGATATACTCGCTGTGATGGTGAAAGCTAGAGGGAATATTTGAGAATGTGACCTATCTTTTATACTGACGGACATATGATATTCTTTAACATGATTGGCTGTTATGTCACATGACAGACCATCATCGGATGAACAAATATGTGTCTTGAATAATTAATACAATAGGTCAATTTATTGACATAAATAACATCATGCCTTGCCTTGATGTTTGATTTTTTTTGTTTCCTCATGACGCTGAAATAAGGAGTATAATTATTCTATCTTCCAGCAGCTTTCCATTCATGCGTCGCGAACAAGTTAATATCACAAGCTATTTGACATGCTTTTTTTTTGTTTTTGTATGTTATTATTATTTTTTTTTTATTTATTTTTTTTTAAATCTGTCGTTTACTTTTTTCTTAAGCAGCATTGCATCCTAAGCACCACTAATGGCCTAGGTTCGATATATCGACATTCAAAAAATATTTGGTGGTGTTTTCTATTTATCCAAGTCTCTTTTTGGAATCGAGGAATAGAGTAAAAAAAATCATTGGAGCCATGTAACGGACCTGGAGCAATTTACCTAAGTTTATAATATTCGTAGCTGCTTTCAGGGTTTACACTGAAATAGATCTACAAAATAATTGGCTTCCAGCTATTGTTTATAATGTTTGCATGAGATTTTGTACAATTTCTATCACAGACGTTTAATTATAAATTACTGAATCATTATGCATTTTCAGTCAACTTCAAACAAGTCTTGATTACTTCTTAACCACTGCAATCTACAGCAATATAACGGCTATTTTCAGTTATTTTATTTCCCTCAATGCTTTTTGTACTGCTTTTAACTATAAAACATCAATGAAACAAAGCTTAACTATTTTTATTACAAAAAAAGATATATAGAATGCTTGTCAAGATTGCTCAGCTCCAAAGGTAACCGTGCACTAAAAACTTACTGTAAGGTAACTGTTTTTGTTGTTGTTGCCCATTGATAAGAGCTCATGTTATTTCAGTATCATTTGACTTGTGAATATTTTTTTTTCCTAGTTTCAAAAGTATTCATAACTACCCATATTTTTTCTTAAGTGGTATAGCTAGATGAAAATCTTAGCCTGATTAAAATGAAT
>JAHPZR010020952.1:0-5000 GCA_019787425.1 Platygyra sinensis | reverse complement strand
TTTAGTGCACGGTTACCTTTGGAGCTGAGCAATCTTGACAAGCATTCTATATATCTTTTTTTGTAATAAAAATAGTTAAGCTTTGTTTCATTGATGTTTTATAGTTAAAAGCAGTACAAAAAGCATTGAGGGAAATAAAATAACTGAAAATAGCCGTTATATTGCTGTAGATTGCAGTGGTTAAGAAGTAATCAAGACTTGTTTGAAGTTGACTGAAAATGCATAATGATTCAGTAATTTATAATTAAACGTCTGTGATAGAAATTGTACAAAATCTCATGCAAACATTATAAACAATAGCTGGAAGCCAATTATTTTGTAGATCTATTTCAGTGTAAACCCTGAAAGCAGCTACGAATATTATAAACTTAGGTAAATTGCTCCAGGTCCGTTACATGGCTCCAATGATTTTTTTTACTCTATTCCTCGATTCCAAAAAGAGACTTGGATAAATAGAAAACACCACCAAATATTTTTTGAATGTCGATATATCGAACCTAGGCCATTAGTGGTGCTTAGGATGCAATGCTGCTTAAGAAAAAAGTAAACGACAGATTTAAAAAAAAATAAATAAAAAAAAAATAATAATAACATACAAAAACAAAAAAAAAGCATGTCAAATAGCTTGTGATATTAACTTGTTCGCGACGCATGAATGGAAAGCTGCTGGAAGATAGAATAATTATACTCCTTATTTCAGCGTCATGAGGAAACAAAAAAAATCAAACATCAAGGCAAGGCATGATGTTATTTATGTCAATAAATTGACCTATTGTATTAATTATTCAAGACACATATTTGTTCATCCGATGATGGTCTGTCATGTGACATAACAGCCAATCATGTTAAAGAATATCATATGTCCGTCAGTATAAAAGATAGGTCACATTCTCAAATATTCCCTCTAGCTTTCACCATCACAGCGAGTATATCTCTTGGCGAAAACATTTTCCCTCCCTCCGCTCCCTTACCTTACGGATCAACATTTATGCTATGTATTTTCGTTTACCAGCTGCGGGGCGCCTTTTTCGCCCCACCTTTGCTGAAAATGATAATTTAATTACCATGGACATTGTTAACAATTAATATTTAGCAATTATTGAATTCGGCTTTCGTAGGATATGAAGAATTCGGCAGATCAAGGAGGGATAACACCATCCTTGATCTGCAGATTTCTTCATATCCTACGAAAGCCGAATTCAATATTGCTTTATTATTCATTCAAAGTATTTCCCCTTTCGTAAAGAAGTTTCGCCATTTCTCTCTTTGTCTTTCCTCTCACTAAATATAACACAACCTTGCATGTCCCCTGGTTTTCTCGGTCAACGGTTCAATAACCTGCAGCGGGCTGCACTTTAGACGTCATTTTGACGTCATCAGTTCAGTAATTTGCAGTGGGCTGCACTTTTGACGTCATTGGTTCAATATTTGGTCAACAGCAGCTGGTTATGGTGAATTATGCCTGTGGTTGTAACCAATCAGAAACTGGAAAATATTTTTGAATGAATAATAATAGCTTTTATTTGAATTTCTGTTAAAACCGCCACAGTATAAGTGGCCAAGAAATGCCGAGTTGATCATTTGTATCACATCATAAATTTCTTCAGCAACCTAGTGCGACCCCATAGAGAGCTCCCGAGTTCAATTCGGTACAACGTATCGGAATAAAAATCTTTATTGGGGTTGTATCCATCCACCCGAAACCTTCGCCCACGAGCAAAGAACTCATGATTGGTTGGGAACGACAGGTGGATTCAGTCTAAACAGGAAGTCATGAAAAAACCGCAAGAGAATCTCACCTGTAAATTAAATACAAGCATCGCTATTTATCAACTCGTTGTTTAAGGACAACATTAGCAACCGAACCTGAAATGTCTCGAGCTGACTTTGTCAACCGAGAACGTTCCTGTGGTCGATGTGGACCACCTTTATAGTTTCTGTTTCCAAAACAGTGCCATACACGACTTATTTAGCACAAGCTCACTAAAACTGCAAAAGGAGTAGCTTTTTTAACATTTAGTATAACAAGAAATTTGAGAGAGGTGAAATGCTTAGTTAAAATTGAGAAGAAGAATCTCTTTAATGGAAGGTAGAACATAATAATTCTCCTCCTACCAATATTTTTCTCGATATTAGATGTGGACCATAATAACGAAGTTAACGGTTTACGATTCTCTTTTTAAACACATAAAGGAAACATATTCAATTAAATTGTGTAGGACCAAGAGTAAAACCAAAACGGTTATTTATTACATAAAATAGAGGTTGACCCATAGCTCAGAATATTCAAATGCGATTTTGGATGTGCTGAATAGATTTACGAAAACTTCAGGGATTTAAAAAGTCATTAAATATAATAACAATATCATATTCAAATGTAAAAAATGCTCAAAGCACGTATTTTCAAACTTCTGATTGGTTAATTCTCCTTAATTAAGAAGTAGAACAATTGAAAACATATTAGAAAGGAGCGCCGTTGGCATAAATATATTATCGACCTTTAGAAACTGCAAGCACGAACACGCAGCAACCTTACTCAAGAAAACTGTGGAAGTTCTTTAGCCGCTTTCAGAAAAAAATTAAAAAAATGGTCTTTTAAAGTTTAAAACAGATGTTCAACACTAGTGCTCTAAATTTTAACGTAAACTTCAACCAAATATAAAATTCGTATTTTCTCTATTATTATGGACCGAATCGTGATTGTCAGGTTTTCGTTGTCAAGTTTTCGATTCGGTGATCACTGGTTGCCTTCAAGGTAAAAATACGCTCCTTGGCTCAACCGTGTAATTTTAATCTCACTTTTTGGAAAGCTTTATGGACATGTGTTTTGCGTTTATAAAGTTTTGTGCTGAGGTAAACTTAACTAAGAAAACAGTTTATGATTGACGATTTTATTGTTATTGTAACTATTGCCTTTTCTTTGGTAAAAAGCATTGTATCTCTCAGTTTTTCAGCCTGGATTTGTTTTATTTTAAACTACTCTAGTTATATACAAACAACACGGTCGTAGTTAGATACTGAAATCTTCTAGTTTTTTAATTCTTAGTCAGCAGGACCCCGTTGATAACAGTACTCTGTACTGAAGGGTTATCCTGGATAAATATTCACTTAAGACCGCAAAGTGGTAATTAAACGAGAGCAAGAGAAAAAGCAAAGGAGCCTGAAGATAGTTTAACTAGTTTAGCCAAATCGATCGAGCAGTACTTTTTGTGCTTGAATGGATACAAAAGGGAACGCATCAAGCGTCTCCGGTGTTGTTACTGAATGAAAAAAAAAAAGGACTCAAAGTGCATCAGCGATTATTCATGCAATGATATTGGTTAGTAATAAATCGCATTGTTATGCAGAGAGGTGCTCATTGACATTGCAGTTTTGTTTGTTAAAAGAGTGGAAATTAAAAATTAATCGTTTATACTTCCCTTTCACTTTGGTAAATTATTAGTTCAAAAAGGAAGTGGTAGTTAAGCGAGAGTGAGAGAAAAACCAGAGGAGCCTGAAGATAGTTTAACAAGTTTTAGCCAAATCGATCGAGCAGTACTTGCTGTGCTTAAACGAATACAGAAGGGAAAGTATGCGACGAAATCAAGCGTCTCCGATGTGTTTACTAAGTTAAAAAAGGGACTCGAAGTGTATCAGTATTATTCCTGTAATGATATTGGTTAGTAATAAATCGCATTGTTATGCAGGGAGGTGCTCAATGACATTGCAGTTTTGTTTGTTAAAAATTTCAAATTAAAAATTAGTCGTTCATACTTCCCTTTCACCTTGGTAAATTATTCGTTAAAAAAAGGAAGAGGTTTGGAATGAATATTAACCCATAGTGCAGCCACTTGAAAGCTTTAAAAAGCTCGGTACTGAGTAATTAGGAAGAAAAATATCTTTTGTTCCATCAAATTTCAAGGCCAATAGAAATGCAAACAGTTTTCCTGAATGTTATCGTTGTTTGTACACCTGTTGCCAAACGTGACGGTATCATTTCTCTCTTTTCAAGCTCCTTGTTGCATAGCAACGGTCCTTACTAAAAGTCTGTCCGGGAACATACAGACGTCAGAAGACAGTGAAACATCAGACTGCAAAGTTTTATGTTCTGGAGACCTTGATGCAGAACTCAAGGAAATATAACCACCGTGGAAACTAACGAAAGAACAACTGAGAATTGTGACAGTAAAATGGCAAACCAAACTGGAAATGAGAACGGTACGACCTTTCAAGATTTCGTTTGCAATACAGTTGATATTAGTACAATACCTTGGGAACGAAAATTGCTTCTGGCCTTCAACATGTTAACCTCCATCACAGCCTTTCTGGGGAACTTTCTGATTATTGTTGCGCTTCGAAAAGTGTCTTCCCTTCATCCGCATTCTAAACTTCTTTTTCGTTGTCTAGCGTGGACCGATCTCAGCACGGGCCTTATTACACAGCCAATCTACATCGCGTCCCGTTTCTTTTTCATTCACCCTGCTATAGAGTTTTTAGTGCCCATGCTGGGTCGACACGACATCCACAGTTTTGGAGGAGTATCTATGTTCACTGTGACTGCCATAAGCGTGGACAGACTCTCGCCTTGATGTTGGAACTACGAATAGAAGAATAGTAACTTGAAACGCGTCCGCGTCTGGGTGTTTGGTTTTGGTTAGCCTGCACCGCCGCTGCAATGATGTTCTTTTACGACAGAGCATGTTGCTATAGGTAATAACTAGTATGGCTCTTATATTGACCAGCTTGTGCCTCGATCTTTTTTACACGAAATTTATTTCACAATACGACAACACCGACATAAGGTACGAAAAAATTCGACCCAACGTAAACCAGACGAAGAGAATTTCATTGAATATGCGCGGTTTAGAAAAACGGTTACCAGCGCATTTTTTGGGTACAGATAACTTTTCTGCTTTGTTATATTCCATACCTATAACTGTTACAATATTTGCAGTCACTAAGTCAGTTACGCATTCCTAGACCTTACGTGGCATATAACGCTTTCTTTACTCTATTTTAAT
>JAHPZR010020950.1:0-30514 GCA_019787425.1 Platygyra sinensis | reverse complement strand
GGAACCTACTGCTTGGCGGTGGGGGGGGGGGGGGGGGTGTGTGTGTGAAAACGGGAGCGCTACAACGGACAAGCTAGAGAGAGCAAAAAGGGGATCACAGTGACGAAATAGGGGATACGAAAAAAGGTGAATGCCCAGGAC
Source organism: Platygyra sinensis (assembly GCA_019787425.1). NCBI lineage: Eukaryota > Metazoa > Cnidaria > Anthozoa > Scleractinia > Merulinidae > Platygyra > Platygyra sinensis. The sequence goes on along the minus strand of JAHPZR010020950.1, from coordinate 30,373 downwards.
AGCTTTGTCGCTGATAGGTGATATCAGTTTAGTTAAAGCCAATTGGATTACGGCTACCCTCAGTAACCAATTACAGCCATTGCGAGGTTACCTTCAAACTGGAACAAAAAATGAGCACACTTCTCGGTAGGGAAAAAATCGTTTCAAAACGAAAATAGAAAGGACCACAAGTAATAAACCCTAGCTCTTATGGGAGGCTATTACGCAAGCTACATGGCCCAGCTCTACTATTCAGAGAATCTGAATAAATGGCGTTCACGTATGGCTCCTTCCACCGTGTTTGCCCGATACACGGTCCCAGAATTCCGTACTTGAAACATACGTGGACTTTTTGAGGTTTCGACAGCGTTTAGTTTGGCCGAAGCTCAGTCATCTCTGCTCGTACGGCACAAGTTTACTCTCCTGTTACGAGTATGCAGCAACCGCGACTACGCGATCCTCTGACATAGCTTGTTGTTCTTAGCCTTTCCGTGATTTTGGCTATCACAGCACGAATCCAAGTTTGCACTCTTTCTTCAGTGTCTACCTCGGCCTCTGCGACAATCCTTCATTCTTGGCGGGCATTTACGTACTAAAAGTCATGAAAGTGATCTGTTCGCGCGCCGCTCTAATAAATCATCAACGGCGCAATAGTCTTTTTCACCATCCTGCGACACACTAAGCACATCTCATTCTCTGCCACAGGGCATAGGTCCTCCGTCAGCCTGCTTTTGTGTTCCAGTCTGCTTCATCACAGGTGTGCTACACTAAGATCGAGAATTTTCCGCCTCTCCGGCGTCCTGCGTAAACCACACATTTCTCGGACTGGATTTCAACACGCCCAAACCCCTTTGGCACGCCGTGTCTGAAGCACGCTTGCGTCAGTGCGACATATCCCGGGGTCTGCTTCTTTCAAAGACCGAAGCTACATGGTCCATGATTAAGACAACCACATTGGTGAGTCGCAGCTGAGGATGGTCGAAGCAGTGACAATTATTGGTGAATCAAGCAACTCTGATTCGTCTGAAGACGGTACAAAACCCGACCGTCGGAGGACGCCGAGGCGCCAGTGTCAAACAGACCAGAATTTTTCACCCTGTCCGGAGCGGACCTTAACGAAAACTTTCATCAGGTATTCTAGCTTTGGAGCGCACTGTTCAGTTTGGCGAACACGAGATCAATGAAGACAAACTCGGAAACAACAAGCCCCTACCAGTTTGTGATGCTCCACAAAAACAAAAAAAAAATTCTGTCAACTATCTTTGTCAAGGTAGGCGGTGGCTAACTTGTATCATGATCTCTGGTCTAAAACACTGGCAAACTGATTTTCGATTGGAGTAACCGTGAGATTAGAGTCTGCGCTAGATTGGTCAAGAAAATGAAGCCATGCGAAGAAGACCCGACACGGGAGCACACCACAGCACGACGCGAGCCATCTGAAGAAATTCTATTCAAAAAAACACCATAAAGGCCAGGTTTGTATCATTCATTTTTTAAGTACACATTCGCTGGCAACCCAAACCCTATTTACTAAATGGCCTGGGTAACAGGACAAGATGATTAAAAAGATCTTTGAAGCTGATTTTCTCTCTACTAAAGCCTGTTTGAAAACAATATAGAAGCCCTCAATATTGCCAATTTTGGAATATTTTGCAGTGTTCCCCAGGTGTCTCCAGCAACAGTGCGAATATAATTTCCCCAAATAGCTTCTATGACGCAGCGGCGGGGGAGAAGTGTTTGGTGATGACTCAAGTAATGACTGAAAATTATCAGCATTTTAAAGCGAGTTAGGTGCAAAGCCCGGGGCTGAATTCCAAATAAAAACGACGCGGGTCACGCAGATATTAAAAAGAACCCCTTAGAGGTACCAAGATCCTGTTTTCTGGGCGTGGTTTGAAACTATTTCACCCATAAGAGGCAGCAATTGTAAAACAATACATTAACTCCTGTCATTTGTTTTGGTTGAATGCCCTAAATGGTACTGCAAAAGCTCCTCTTTTTACCTTTTGACGTCGAACACCCTAATTAAGAATTACCAAAACTGCTTTGTTAACGCCTCTAGGTACAACCAGCAGCTCTGTTATTTTAATTTGAGAGTCCCAGCCGGGAGTATAGGACGGTACTCGTCAAATTCCAGCATGCAATGCTCACACCAACCATCTCAAATGTACCCTGGGGCTACTCCTTTGTATGAGCTATATGAATCTGCAGTCCTAAAGTGTAGGGTTTTTCAGCCGTTTTAATCATAAATAGAGTATCGATTTTGGCCATTTTGGGCGTGATTGATCTCTGGTCTTGAATATTATGCTCTCGAATCAGGAGCCATTTTTTAATTCAGTAAGTTTTTTAGAAGCCACTTTTTCATCATTATCAATATGACCGTCAACAAAAGCCGTTCATAAATTATGTTTAGAGCAACTGTGCCAGGCACAACGGTCATAAATAGAGTGCCGAATGTTTGGTCAGATCATAAATACGGAAGGGAAACTCACAGATTTTGGTCATAAATAGGGTAAAGAAAGGTTTTGGGAAGCGGACCGCAGACACCCGTTCATTTCTTTCTGAGAATAACCCTCCCGGACACCTTAATGACCTAGATGACGGTTTCTCTTGTATTGTTGTAGGGTCCGATATCGTTTACTAAAGATGAGGAGAGAGAAGGACAAATAGTCGTGAAACAATTCCAAGGTACTCGGATTTTCTTCATAGAATTTTCTTCTCAGAATAGACCCAATTTGTTTTCTAGCTCATTTAGAAGAGTTGCTTTGAATTGACAGAGGAATGCGCGGTAGCCGCTGGTTAGCATGTTCAGTGAACTCCTGGCTGAGCGGCCTGGGATTTAACCCTGAATAGGGTCATGGTGTTTTGTTCTTAGACAAGACACTTTACTTTCACAGTGCCCCTTTTCACTTGGAGTATAATGAATTTAATGCTGGGGTAACCCTGTGATGGACTAGCATCCCATCCATGGGGGAGAAGAAATACTTCTACTCCCTCAATGCTACAGCAACCGCAATAGGCCTGAATGGCCTGGGCTTCTTAGACGGACCGAAACTTAACATTTTTACATTGACTAAAAGTAATGTATTAATTTGGTTTTCATTTACTGCTAATGAATGTGCGATATGTACGTGTTGTCTCGTATAAATAAACAGTAAATTCCTTTGCTCGTCCATTCCATTTCTGGAGCTTTTGATTGGTCAGCACAACGCTATTACTAGTCAAATTCAAGAGCCTATCACCAGGAGGGTGCAACTACCCCATATTCCTGCCAAGGCGTTTTCACAGACCGATTTATTTAGTTTGAATTTAACGCGCATTCAGTGCACGCAGTAACCTAAGCACAACATTGTTTTCCTTACCGATGCTTGTCCATGTAGAACGGAACTGACACATTTCGCAGGAAAGGAAGCCTAAAAATAGACCTGTCTGTAAAAATGTCGTTGCATAGGCTTAATATGGGAGTTGCATGCTTCTATTGTTGGGCTCTTCTCATGTCCCATTGAGCAGTACTGGATGATTGGTTTTTCGCTTTGTCCCTTGTCACAGATGGTGGAACGAAGCTTGTTCGAATTGGCCAACATTTTACAGCACAAGACAAGTTTGTGCTGTTTGAGGCTACCAAGAACTCTCTGTGGGAAGGTAAAAAAAAGTATTACTCTTCATTGGGACTTTGTTCGGCTAATGTAGACCTCGACTAAGTCAGCTGGAGGTTAAAGTGCACCTAACCCCAAAATATTTTTTTCGCTTAAGTAACTCTTTGCACTTGTTTAAAACGCATTGCGCCTTTTTTTTCCCATTTTAAGCCCTAATCTTGACTTTTTACAGGCTATAGAAGTTAGGAAATCTGGCCATCATCTGTTCCACCACCGAGCAAGTAAGGGGTATGAGTGTATTCCAGGGTTGATGTCACAAACTTCTTTGCATGCATGTTTACAAAGACTTAATACGATGCAAATAAGTCTGTGACGTCAACCCAGGAATACACCCATGACCCTTACGAGCTCGGTCGTGCAACAGGTTATGGCTAGATTTCTAACTTTTACAGCTTATAAAAAAGTCAAGATTGCAGTGCGTTTCGAACAGGTGCAATCATTTATTTAAGCGAAAAAGATATTTTGGGGTTAGGTTCACTTTAACAGAAAAGTGACAAGTCTTGCAAACGCTTTGAAGTGGTACTACACATGCGTTAGATATCTTGGGTTTTGTGTCGTCGTTTGCAGAAATGTAACTTGGAATCGACCAAATTGTCGTTTTTACTGTTGTAGACGTCGAGTTAAATGAGGTGACAAATTTTAATCAGTTCCTCTCAAACTCAATAACAATTCATCAAGTTTAAACAAAAGAAACCATAACAGTGACGGTGTCTGGATATTGATCTGATCTTTCTCTTTACTATAGATTCTTACCTTTTGTTTCTCCGTTATTTCGTTAAAGTTGGCTTCTATTGTGAAGAAATACCATGCACTTCTTTTGGTGTTTTATCATATTTCCAAACACTCGGTAGCTCGTTAAAAATCTGAATCCACTCCCCGTCACAGTGTTTGGAAATGTGGTAATTCAAGGTCTTTTGTGTTTGATATATTACTTCAAAGTTGTCCTTACACACTCAGCTGTATAGCAAGAGACATACTGAGTTGATTAAGAATAGAATTGTTAAACATAGAGTAACATCCTCTGGGTTGTTCTGTGGTTTTTTTTTTTTAACTCCTTGTAAAACGCCATTCCTTGAAATTGCTACAACAACAGTACTTTATTTTTCTGCCGACAAACGAGCGAGTTTTGAGCGAAAAAAGGCCAATTTACCATGGTTTGTTTCATCTCTTAGCTGTAAAACGTTTTTATAAATTTAATCTTGTTGCTTGAAAATTGTGTCATATATTTACGAGTGCATGGATGCACGTGACATAAATGAGTTTATAAGTTAGCTTGTATGGGAGGTTACCAAGTGATATGATGCCATAGGATCCAGTGATATTTCAGATCTTTGTACATTGAAGAGCAATTCTCTAAAAAAGTGAAGCAAAGTTGGAAATGAAAAAATTAACCCCCATTCAATTTTTGTGTGGAGGTAGGCTACCTGGGGGATAAACAAAAACAGCCATATTTGGATCGCCTTGATAACCACACTTGATCGCGTCGGCCAGAAGTCTATGTTGTGACCAAAAAATTCACTCTCAAGAAGTAAAAATAAACGAGTCTGGTTCTCGGGTGCACGTGACCCAATTCGAATGAAATTCATACAGATGGTACAGCCACTCTCCCAGTTTATAAAATTGGCCGTTAAAATACTTTGGGTTTTATAGACAAGAAGAATATGCTCGTTTTACTATATCCCCTGTTAGCCATTTTGACAAGCAGGAAAAACAAGCACAACCATATTAATTTCGTAATTTCTCTAAAAGTACTCTTTCCACATAAACCAAATTAGCCGCAGAGCTTAAATAGATATTGAAGTTTTTAAATATCATAAAATCTATTTGGGGAAATTATATTCTGGCAATGGTTGCTGGAGACACCTGGGGAAAACTGCAAAAATATTCCAAAATTGGCAATATTGAGGGCTTCTAATATTGTTTCAAACAGGCTTTAGAGAGAGAAAATCAGCTTCAAAAGTATCTTTTATCATCTTGCCTGTTACCTCCATTTAGTTAATAAGGTTTTGGCCAGCGAATTTGATAAAAAATGAATTGATACAAAACCTGCCTTTATGGTTTTTGGGAATTTCTTCAGGATGCTCTCGTCGCGTGGTTGCTCCCGTGTCTCTTCTTCGCTGGCTTCATTTTCTTGACCAAATCTAGCGCAGACTCTAATCTCACGGTTACTCCAATCGAAAATCCAGTTTGCCGTGTTTTAGACCAGAGATCATGATACAAGTAGCCCGCCTACACTTGACAAAGAATAGTTGACAGAATTTTTTTTTTTTTTGTGGAGCATCACAAACTGGTAGGCTTTGTTGTTTCCGAGTTTGTCCTTCATGGATCTCGTGTTCGCCAAACTGACAGTGGCGCTCCAAAGCTGAATACCTGATGAAAGTTTTCGTTAAGGTCCGCTCCGGACAGGTGAAAATTCTGGTCTTTTGACTGGTCTCGCGTCCTCCGACGGTCGGGTTTGTACCGTCTTCAGACGAATCAGAGTTGCTTGATTCACAATAATTGTCACTGCTTCGACCATCATCAGCTGCGACTCCAATGTGGTTGTCTTAATCATGGACCATGTGCTTCGGTCTTTAAAGAAGCAGCCCCGGAGATTGTCCACTGACGCAGCGTGCTTCAGACACATGCCAAATGGGTTGGGCGTTGAAATCCAGTCCGAGAAATGTGTGGTTTACGCAGGAGCAAAAAAAATTCTCGATCTTAAGTACAACCTTGATGAACAGACTGGAAAGAAAAGCAGCGACGAGGACTTGGCCAGGCAGATGAGATGAGCTTATGGACAGGATGGAAAAAGACTATTCGCCGTTGATGATTTATTAACGGCGCAACAAATCACTTCATACTTTTAGCGTATGGCCGCCAAGAAGAAGGATGTCGCAGAGGCCGAGGTAGACACTGAAGAAAGAGCAAACTTGATTCGTGATGTGATAGCCAAAATCACGGAAAGGCTAAGAACAACAAGCTATGTCAGAGGTCGAGAGTCGCGGTTGCTGCTACTCGTACAGGAGAGTAAACTTGTGCCGTACGAGCAGAGATGACGAGCTTCGGGCCAAACTAACGCTGTCGAACCTAAAAAGCGTATGTTTCAAGTACGGAATTCTGGGCGTATCGGGAAACCGGTGGAAGGAGCCATACGTGAACCCATTATTCAGTTTAATAGAGGCTGGGCCATGTAGCTTGCGTAATAGCCTCCCATAAGACTAGGGTTATTACTTGTGGTCCTTTCTATTTCGTTTGAACGATTTTTCCCTACCGAGAAGTTGCTCATTTGTTCAGTTTGAAGGTAAACCTCGCAATGGCTGTAATTGGTTATGAGGGGTAGCCGTAATCCATTGGCTTTACTAAACTGAATCAACAATCAGCGACAAAACTGTTGGCATTCACCTTTTTTAGTAACCCCCTATTTCGTCACTGTGATCCCTTTTTGCTCTCCTAGCTTGTCCGTTGAGCCCCTTTCCCCACCCCCCCCCCCCCCCCTCCCCCAAGCAATATGTACCGTAATTGCTGTGATCTTGCGGAACAAGCAAGCAACATTAAATGGGGAGCGGGGTCTTTTCCACAATTTTTTCGCGATAAAAAGAGTGGTGTTAGTTGGTGCGCTTAACCTTATCGATGTTGTAATAATTACAGTCGCGTCGAATACATGGCTAAATCTTGTTCAGAATCTGTTGTTGAAGCTGATAGCTCGCTCCTGCTTTCGAATCGTTTCCAAGTAATCTTCACGATCACGTTCAAATTAATTCTGCAAATCGTACGTCAATCTCGAATTGCCATCGCCCAGAATTCCGCGACACATCCGGGATTTTTAATACGACTCAGCGCGAAATTTGAATAGCGGTCGCCAGACAAAGGAACCAAAATACAAAGAAAATGGTGGAAAGTTGTGAAACATGGTATAAATTTCACTCCATTACGAAAACTCAAACAGTTGTTGCGGTTAGGTTTACCCCGGCTTCTATCAAAACCCTTTCAACATCATTTGGTAACGGAAAAGTAGTATCAATTCGGCTTCTAAAATTCGCTTATTTCCCTTGTTTTAGTATGGGAAAAGCACCTTATTAAAATTCACCTCGGTTTTTCTCGTCAATGAGGGAGTCCAGAACTTAGGTTTACCCGGGAAATTTAAGGCTTAAATCTAAGCTACGGATGCGCAAAGTTTGGAATTGATATGATGCATAGAAGTAGTATCAAAACGATGGTTTGTAGAAGCTGTTTCGCAAACACACAGAAAAATCAAGGGTGTTATGGTAACACTAAAAAAGTGTAAATTCTTGCAGCTGTGTGAACACCAATTTAGTGTTTTATTAACACTATAACAGCGTACATTTACACCAACATGGTGTAAATTGCGAATAAGTATTATTTTTATTGCGTTGAAAGACACCTGCGCGGTGCTATAGGAACACAGAATCAGGGTAATTTTACTCCAAAAAAGGGTGCATTGATACCGAAGGCGTGTTCATGTAACCCAATTGAGGTGTTAAAATACACCACAATGATGCTTATTTGACACCTCTTTAGTGTTTCATTTACACTAAAAAAGTGTACCTATGACACTTAAATGGGGTGAAACACCGTGCAGCTGTGTGCACACCAGAATAAGGTAAATTTACACAAATAATAATTTGACACCAATTTTGAGTTAATCGACACTTTCAGTTGTGTTATAACAACACCATTCAGGTGCTGCGTTAACACGCTTTGCAGTGAACAAAGCACGGAAAAAAGTAACTTTGGAGTACATACAATTATGACTACTGACCACAACTCAGGTTCCATATAGTTTCTAAATCAAGTATTTAATCAGTGAGAAAAACACCCTTCCCCTTGGCTACAGAGATGCACACTCAAGACTGACTATTTAAAAACAAGTACATAAAAGGTTTCAGACAAAACCGTGCCCTTCTAAGCAAAGTTAGAACTCAAGTTAGATAAAAAAAGAACAGCAACAACAAGTTGACGAGAATATTGTAGCGCCCTTAATAACGCTTTTAGGAAGACACATACTCTAAGACATATCATTCGCCCGAACAGTTCAGTTCATTTAAAAGCTGTATTACTTTAGTTGGCAGTTTCACGCTGTCATAAACATGAAGAACATATCTTTGCAGGAACGTGTAAACGTTCATGCATTCTTTCGGGTACTGTATATTACAAACGAAATATATTAGCAGTAACTTAAGTTTGATTGTTCGTGCTGTGTTAAAGTACATTGGAAAGACAATGTATCAACTAATTAGTCTTACAAGAATTGCCGGCTACTGCTACTAATCTGATCATCACCACTCCTAGAACTTCATGTATTTACTTTTTACCTAAAATTCACAAACCTAACAACCCAGGCCGACCTATTGTCTCTGCGTGTAGTTGCCCTACCGAACTCATTTCTAGCTATTTAGACAAAATTATGGCACCTATCGTCAGATCTTTACCGTCATATGTTAAAGACAGTCAACACGCACTCCAAATTTTTCGTGATTTCAATTTCCTGGGCGAAGACAAACTTATTTTCACTATGGATATTACATCTCTTTACACCGTCATCCCTAATGGCGAAGGTCTTCTAGCCCTCAAACATTTTTTCGATTTACGTACTGTTAAGGAACCAAGCTCGGAAACATTGCTCCGCCTGGCTGAACTAGTTTTAACACTAAACTGTTTTTCATTCGCTGACAGTTATTATAAACAAATCAATGGGGTGGCCATGGGTACCAAAATGGGACCCAGCTACGCCAACCTTTTCGTAGGCTATATTGAACACCAATTTTTCAATCAATACAACGGCCCCAAACCTGACCTCTACCGTCGCTACATTGACGACTGTGTCGGCGCAACTTCCTCCACCAGAGAGGAACTCAATCAATTTATAACTGCTGTTAATTCGTTTCATCCGGCTCTTAAATATACCTGGGAAATTTCCGACACTTCTTTAGCATTTCTAGATATTAAAGTTTCTGTCGAAGGCAACGGTTTATGCACCAGTGTGCACTACAAACCCACAGATTCTCATAGTTATTTGTTGTATTCATCTTCACATCCATCACATGTCAAGAATTCCATTCCTTATTCGCAGTTTCTTAGACTTCGCCGCCTTTGTAGTGAGGACTCTGATTTTTCCTTAAAATCAGAGGAAATGTGCGAGTTTTTCGACAAACGTGGCTATCCTGCCTCTGTTGTTCAAGCAGGCCATCATCGCGCCCAACAAATCGATCGGCAGTCAGCACTACAAACGTCTAAGAAGGAGAATAATAATAGAATTCCATTCACTCTCACATTTCACCCTCACAACCACGCAGTAAAATCCATCATTCTCAAAAACTTTAAATTACTTCAAAATGATCCCGATACTGGGAGAATCTTTTCGCAACCGCCATTAATTTCATTTAAACGCGACAAAAACATAGCTAACTTTTTAGTCAGAAGTTCTTTCCAAACGAGTGAACAACCCGGTACTTTTAAATGTGCACGCGCACGATGCAAAACATGTCCTTTCATTTGTAACGTTGAGAAATTGTCGGGGTCCAAGCGATCTATTAAAATCACTGATCATTTTACCTGTACCTCAGCCAATGTCATCTACTGTATAACTTGCACTCTCGGCAAAAAGTTATATATCGGCGAAACAGGTAGACGACTAGGCGACCGATTCCGAGAACATCTTCGCGACGTTGAGAAAGACGACAAAAACGCATCTAAACCGGTCGCTAGACACTTTAATCTGCCGAATCATTCGAAGCAACATATGGCGGTCTGTGGCCTCTCCCTACATCAAGGAGGCACAGAAAGCCGCAAAACTCTAGAACAAAAATTTATTTTTCAAATCGGCACTGTTAATCCTCACGGTATCAACGAACGCTTTTCATTCAACTAATTTATTCTGTTGTTTTTTCACGTTGCCAGGCACCAACCAATAGCGTAGCTCCATATTTCTCTATATAAACCACACACAACCCACAATGCCTCGATTCGCTCCGACGAAGGGCTAGCGCTCGAAACGTCAGCTTTCGAATCTCTTTACGGTGGCTAATTCACATTATCAACTCAGTTGATAAAACCAAATTATCCTATCAACTAATTATGTCGCCGATTGAAGTTTATATAAGGGAGAATACAATTTGTCATCTCTTGGTTTAGCTACAATAAATTCAGAAGTGCTGACAGGTGTTAAAATATGTTCAGGCTTTCGTTAACAATAAATGACGTGTAGGCTTGAATGAGAACAAGGAAGTTCGTTTTTCTAAGAACTCTTGAACGTTCGAACTCTGTCTGCCGATACAGGTATGCACAAAGAAAGGAAATTCATTCTGTGCGTGCCAAAGATGCAGATTGCACTTGTACCCGTCCTTTTTTGGTTTGGCTTTCTTCATCATTGCCATTGTAAAAACAAACCCATTACAAGAGGATATCATTACACTTTGTACTTGCATCCGGTGTTACATCCCATTACATTGTGTTACATCCGGTCAGCAGTGATGCCTCTCGGACTTCCGGCCTACTCGTTCAGTTTATTCACCATTCGGTCAGTACAAAATGCAGACTGCAGACCGGGTACAAAATGCAGACTAGGTACAAATGCAGACTGCAGACTAGGTACAAAATGCAGACTAAGTATACATAAATAAGTTTTTTTGAAATGCGTAACTCGTACTGCACTTATCATAATTCGAGTCGAGCACTGAACACCAATGAGCTCATAACTGGTACATTTGCAAAATTTTTCCTTTCTTTATACATTTCCTTACACGAATTTACCGCCATTTTGACCGTATTGCGCATGCTTGGCTGCCATCTTGTCTCAGATTTCTGGCAATGATTTTCAGTGTTAAAGGGTATAAAAGCAATGATGTTCACATATAACATTTGCCTAGGTACTAAATTGATGTGAGATGTTAACACACAACAAAAGTTAAAAAAAGTCGCCGTTTTTCATGTAATCTAAAAAAATAATATAAGGCACATTGCAGGTCATTGCAGATGTCAGAACCCTGCCATTCTTTTATTTAACCCAAGATTCTTACTCAAAGTTGTATCTCGCTTAACAAATTAAATACCAATCTCTATTTATTCATAACACCCTGACATGTGAGGTTTTTGTATTTAACGGAAATATAACATAAATTATATATTTTAAAAATACTTTCCCGCAGAACAATTGTAGACAAAGCAATTAAACTGGTCTTGTGGACATGCTACACTGCCGCATTAACATCAAGTAATCAGCTAATCAGCAATAATAATACTATAATAAGAAGCTGACATCAAGAGGCGACTAGCACTGGCTAGAATTGCATTCACCAGACTTCAGAACATCTGGAGGTCAAGCAGATTCAGCCAGAAGACCAAGATGCGAATCCTGAACTCAAACGTGCTGTCCGTGTTACTGTATGGAGCTGAAATGTGGAGAGTAACAACAACTGATCTTAACAAAGTGGATGTGTTTCACCGCACATGCCTTAGGAGAGTGCTGCGGAGATTCTGGCCTAACCATCTTAGCAACGAAGAGCTTTACAAAACAACAGGGAGTACGCCGATATCAGCCCTTATACGAGTGAGAAGATGGCGATGGATAGGGCACATATTGAGGACTAGTCCTAACAACATCTCGAGGACTGCACTAACATGGGCTCCTGAAGGTAAAAGGAGGCGAGGCCGGCCGAGAGAAACGTGGAGAAGAACTGTGGAGAAAGAAAGAAACCAGCTGGGATGGCATTCGTGGGGGGCTGCGGCCGCGTCGGCGGCAGACCGGGATGGATGGCGCAATCTTCTGGTCGGCCTTAAGAGTCCTCATGGGCCCGATGAGGATTAGTTTTTTTTTTTTTTTTTTTTTTTTTAATAATAATGTTAATAACTGTAACAATGTGAATAGCAACATCAACACTCTTTTGGCATTTTCGCAATAACTTTGTTACAACCAAGTACATCACACCTGCCTATGGTTCAGTGACTTTAAGAGAAGCTGTAACAAACCTAACTCTAGGGATATTATGTACCTTTTTAAACTTGACTTCACCTGCTCCTGTGTTTTGGGCAAATACCTTCAAAAACCTAGCATTACATATCACCTGTGGTTCATTGGCCTTAAGGTTAGGTGAGCAGAACCCCAAAATAGCAATGCAAATGTAAATTATAAGAAAGTATTAAAAAAATATATATTATAAAATAAATCAAATGAAATTTCTAATAAGGAAATGATTTAATAACTCCTCTAAATTTTCTAGCCTTCCACCATGTAGAAAGCCTTTTAAACATGCCACCAGCCAAGTAATCCACACTACCTGAAACCACTAGACCCTATCACATTACAAGTTTACCTGGAATGTGCAAGTGAGAAAAAGACAAATCTGTACAAAATCTTTCAATGTTTACATTTGCCTTCCTTGGGCCATTGTAAATAAGGGTTTCCACCTCACTCCATCTACACTCCATGAACACTTGATGTAATAAATATAATAAATTTATAAAGTGTCCCTTTCTCCACTATTGCTTATTACGATACAACTGTTTATCCTGACCCCCTAAATGAAATACTTGAAATATCTAGCAGCCAAACGAATTTCCAGGAACACCTCACACTTCCTGGATTTTCTGCATTACCTAGCTGCCATAGATAATTTTGTGTAGGTATATAGTTTTGTAACCAGGTTTCATACTTTTGCCTGGACTGATAAGTTGAGCAACTGACGTTTCCATGAGTTTCAATGTTTATGTTTCATTCAAAGACTCTTCTACATGTAGCTTCAATTCATTCTCTACAAACAAAGTTAAACCTTTCAGTGTTTCAAACAGCACCTAGAATTGACTTGGTTACACATGCACCAGTAAAATGGAGAAACATTTATCCTTGGTAAGACCTCCCTTCCAGAATTTTTCTGATGGAATGAACCGGTGTTTCCAGGCAAATGGTTAACTCCCAACGTGCCAGTTAAAGGGCAAGTAGCCTCATTACTTATGTGGATGGCAGTTAAAACTCATCTTAAATCGACCTACAGAACGTCTACATCAACATGTTCAGTGTTTAATACATGGTAAAGGTTTGATTGCTCTACTTGCTAGGAAAAATAACCACTGACCAAGCCAGCAAACAATTTGGACTGTTTCAGGAAACTACTTTAAGTTATAGATGAGGCTACATGTAAGACAATTTTACTCACCAGAGAGGGGAGTTCCTCTTCATCTTCAGCACTGTCTGAACTTAAAGTGAGGTCGACCTGATAACGGAAAAAAAAAGAATTGTCGAAATACAATTTGATGTAAAGCTACAAAGGTAATTCGTCATTTGAAAAATGCGACCGTACAAACAGCACATTCTCACACACAATTAACGCACACATGCAAGGTCAAGGTTTAAGAAATCGGACTACTTTCCGATGCACAGACATCGGTTTAAAAGAGGCTATTCATCAGCTCCTTACCTGATTAACAAGCAGACTTCTTCAGAAGGCCGCCATGCTGCCGCATGCCAAGACAGTGGACTTTGTGCTAAGATGGTCATGTGATGTGTCACTTGTCCGCGCTATCACATTGCGTGTTATCGATATGAAAAACGAGCAAGGAGCTAATTTTCCTGAAAAGGGACAATTGCGTGACAGTAGGTAAAATATGAAATGACATTCCATCACGTATTTATTTATTTATACTTAGTCTGCATTTTGTACTGACCGATTCACCATTCTGGGCTTATGGGCCATCGCAATATCTGACTCGATTTTAGCCATTGACGTTACTTTGGATCGTTCAAAAGCCTAAATTTGCTTTGTATATTGATCTCGACACATCAACTTCACTTCCTGGTTGGATAATATTGATGAATTTAGATGCTCGACGGCAGAAATCGCAGGTATTACGACCATGTTTTGACCTTGTCAACTATTCTTTGTCAAGGGTAGGCGGGCTACTTGTATTATGATCTCTGGTCTAAAACACGGCAAACTGGATTTTCGATTGGAGTAACCGTGAGATTAGAGTCTGCGCTAGATTTGGTCAAGAAAATGAAGCCAGCGAGGAAGAGACACTGGAGCAACCACGCGACGAGAGCATCCTGAAGAAATTCCCAAAAACCTTAAAGGCAGGTTTTGTATCAATTCATATTTTATCAAATTCGTTGGCCAAAACCTTATTAACTAAATGGAGGTAACAGGCAAGATGATAAAAGATACTTTTGAAGCTGATTTTCTCTCTCTAAAGCCTGTTTGAACCAAATATTAGAGCCCTCAATATTGCCAATTTTGGAATTTTTTTGCAATTTTCCCCAGGTGTTTCAGCAACCATTCCCAGAATATAATTTTCCCCAAATAGATTTTATGATATTTAAAAACTTCAATATCTATTTAAGCTCTACAGCTAATTTGGTTTATGTCAAAAGAGTACTTTCAGAGAAATTACGAAATTAATATGGTTGTGCTTGTTTTCCTGCTTGTCAAAATGGCTACCAGGGGACATAGTAAAACGAGCATATTCTTCTTGTCTATAAAACGCAAAGTATTTTAACGGCCAATTTAAAAACTGGGAAAGTGGCCCTACCATCTGTATGAATTTCATTCGAATCGGGTCCCGTGCACCCGAGAACCAGACTCGTTTATTTTTACTTCTTGAGAGTGAATTTTTTGGTCAAAACATAGACTTCTGGCCGATGCGATCAAGTGTGGTGATGATCAGATTAGTAGCAGTAGCCGGCAATTCTTGTAAGACTAATTAGTTGATTACATTGTCTTTCCAATGTACTTTAACACAGCACGAACAATCAAACTTAAGTTTACTGCTAATATATTTCGTTTGTAACATACAGTACCCGAAAGAATGCATGAACGTTTACACGTTCCTGCAAAGATATGTTCTTAATGTTTATGACAGCGTGAAACTGCCAACTAAAGTAATACAGCTTTTAAATGAACTGAACTGTTCGGGCGAATGATATGTCTTAGAGTATGTGTCTTCCTAAAAGCGTTATTAAGGGCACTACAATATTCTCATCAACTTGTTGTTGCTGTTCTTTTTTTTATCTAACTTGAGTTCTAACTTTGCTTAGAAGGGCACGGTTTTGTCTGAAACCTTTTATGTACTTGTTTTTAAATAGTCAGTCTTGAGTGTGCATCTCTGTAGCCAAGGGGAAGGGTGTTTTTCTCACTGATTAAATACTTGATTTAGAAACTATATGGAACCTGAGTTGTGGTCAGTAGTCATAATTGTATGTACTCCAAAGTTACTTTTTTCCGTGTTTTGTTCACTGCAAAGCGTGTTAACGCAGCACCTGAATGGTGTTGTTATAACACAACTGAAAGTGTCGATTAACTCAAAATTGGTGTCAAATTATTATTTGTGTAAATTTACCTTATTCTGGTGTGCACACAGCTGCACGGTGTTTCACCCCATTTAAGTGTCATAGGTACACTTTTTTAGTGTAAATGAAACACTAAAGAGGTGTCAAATAAGCATCATTGTGGTGTATTTTAACACCTCAATTGGGTTACATGAACACGCCTTCGGTATCAATGCACCCTTTTTTGGAGTAAAATTACCCTGATTCTGTGTTCCTATAGCACCGCACAGGTGTCTTTCAACGCAATAAAAATAATACTTATTCGCAATTTACACCATGTTGGTGTAAATGTATGCTGTTATAGTGTTAATAAAACACTAAATTGGTGTTCACACAGCTGCAAGAATTTACACTTTTTTAGTGTTACCATAACACCCTTGATTTTTCTGTGTGTTTGCGGAACAGCTTCTACAAACCATCGTTTTGATACTACTTCTATGCATCATATCAATTCCAAACTTTGCGCATCCGTAGCTTAGATTTAAGCCTTAAATTTCCCGGGTAAACCTAAGTTCTGGACTCCCTCATTGACGAGAAAAACCGAGGTGAATTTTAATAAGGTGCTTTTCCCATACTAAAACAAGGGAAATAAGCGAATTTTAGAAGCCGAATTGATACTACTTTTCCGTTACCAAATGATGTTGAAAGGGTTTTGATAGAAGCCGGGGTAAAACCTAACCGCAACAACTGTTTGAGTTTTCGTAATGGAGTGAAATTTATACTGGTGCATGTGTAACCAAGTCAATTCTAGGTGCTGTTTGAAACACTGAAAGGTTTAACTTTGTTTGTAGAGAATGAATTGAAGCTACACACAGAAAAATCAAGGGTGTTATGGTAACACTAAAAAAGTGTAAATTCTTGCCAGCTGTGTGAACACCAATTTAGTGTTTTTATTAACACTATAACAGCGTACATTTACACCAACATGGTGTAAATTGCGAATAAGTATTATTTTATTGCGTTGAAAGACACCTGCGCGGTGCTATAGGAACACAGAATCAGGGTAATTTTACTCCAAAAAAGGGTGCATTGATACCGAAGGCGTGTTCATGTAACCCAATTGAGGTGTTAAAATACACCACAATGATGCTTATTTGACACCTCTTTAGTGTTTCATTTACACTAAAAGTGTACCTATGACACTTAAATGGGGTGAAACACCGTGCAGCTGTGTGCACACCAGAATAAGGTAAATTTACACAAATAATAATTTGACACCAATTTTGAGTTAATCGACACTTTCAGTTGTGTTATAACAACACCATTCAGGTGCTGCGTTAACACGCTTTGCAGTGAACAAAGCACGGAAAAAAGTAACTTTGGAGTACATACAATTATGACTACTGACCACAACTCAGGTTCCATATAGTTTCTAAATCAAGTATTTAATCAGTGAGAAAAACACCCTTCCCCTTGGCTACAGAGATGCACACTCAAGACTGACTATTTAAAAACAAGTACATAAAAGGTTTCAGACAAAACCGTGCCCTTCTAAGCAAAGTTAGAACTCAAGTTAGATAAAAAAAGAACAGCAACAACAAGTTGACGAGAATATTGTAGCGCCCTTAATAACGCTTTTAGGAAGACACATACTCTAAGACATATCATTCGCCCGAACAGTTCAGTTCATTTTAAAAGCTGTATTACTTTAGTTGGCAGTTTCACGCTGTCATAAACATGAAGAACATATCTTTGCATGAACGTGTTACACGTTCCTGCAAAGATATGTTCTTCATGTTTATGACAGCGTGAAACTGCCAACTAAAGTAATACAGCTTTTAAAATGAACTGAACTGTTCGGGCGAATGATATGTCTTAGAGTATGTGTCTTCCTAAAAGCGTTATTAAGGGCGCTACAATATTCTCGTCAACTTGTTGTTGCTGTTCTTTTTTTATCTAACTTGAGTTCTAACTTTGCTTAGAAGGGCACGGTTTTGTCTGAAACCTTTTATGTACTTGTTTTTAAATAGTCAGTCTTGAGTGTGCATCTCTGTAGCCAAGGGGAAGGGTGTTTTTCTCACTGATTAAATACTTGATTTAGAAACTATATGGAACCTGAGTTGTGGTCAGTAGTCATAATTGTATGTACTCCAAAGTTACTTTTTTCCGTGCTTTGTTCACTGCAAAGCGTGTTAACGCAGCACCTGAATGGTGTTGTTATAACACAACTGAAAGTGTCGATTAACTCAAAATTGGTGTCAAATTATTATTTGTGTAAATTTACCTTATTCTGGTGTGCACACAGCTGCACGGTGTTTCACCCCATTTAAGTGTCATAGGTACACTTTTAGTGTAAATGAAACACTAAAGAGGTGTCAAATAAGCATCATTGTGGTGTATTTTAACACCTCAATTGGGTTACATGAACACGCCTTCGGTATCAATGCACCCTTTTTTGGAGTAAAATTACCCTGATTCTGTGTTCCTATAGCACCGCGCAGGTGTCTTTCAACGCAATAAAATAATACTTATTCGCAATTTACACCATGTTGGTGTAAATGTACGCTGTTATAGTGTTAATAAAACACTAAATTGGTGTTCACACAGCTGCAAGAATTTACACTTTTTTAGTGTTACCATAACACCCTTGATTTTTCTGTGTGTAGCTTCAATTCATTCTCTACAAACAAAGTTAAACCTTTCAGTGTTTCAAACAGCACCTAGAATTGACTTGGTTACACATGCACCAGTATAAATTTCACTCCATTACGAAAACTCAAACAGTTGTTGCGGTTAGGTTTTACCCCGGCTTCTATCAAAACCCTTTCAACATCATTGGTAACGGAAAAGTAGTATCAATTCGGCTTCTAAAATTCGCTTATTTCCCTTGTTTTAGTATGGGAAAAGCACCTTATTAAAATTCACCTCGGTTTTTCTCGTCAATGAGGGAGTCCAGAACTTAGGTTTACCCGGGAAATTTAAGGCTTAAATCTAAGCTACGGATGCGCAAAGTTTGGAATGATATGATGCATAGAAGTAGTATCAAAACGATGGTTTGTAGAAGCTGTTCCGCAAACACACAGAAAAATCAAGGGTGTTATGGTAACACTAAAAAAGTGTAAATTCTTGCAGCTGTGTGAACACCAATTTAGTGTTTTATTAACACTATAACAGCATACATTTACACCAACATGGTGTAAATTGCGAATAAGTATTATTTTTATTGCGTTGAAAGACACCTGTGCGGTGCTATAGGAACACAGAATCAGGGTAATTTTACTCCAAAAAAGGGTGCATTGATACCGAAGGCGTGTTCATGTAACCCAATTGAGGTGTTAAAATACACCACAATGATGCTTATTTGACACCTCTTTAGTGTTTCATTTACACTAAAAAAGTGTACCTATGACACTTAAATGGGGTGAAACACCGTGCAGCTGTGTGCACACCAGAATAAGGTAAATTTACACAAATAATAATTTGACACCAATTTTGAGTTAATCGACACTTTCAGTTGTGTTATAACAACACCATTCAGGTGCTGCGTTAACACGCTTTGCAGTGAACAAAACACGGAAAAAAGTAACTTTGGAGTACATACAATTATGACTACTGACCACAACTCAGGTTCCATATAGTTTCTAAATCAAGTATTTAATCAGTGAGAAAAACACCCTTCCCCTTGGCTACAGAGATGCACACTCAAGACTGACTATTTAAAAACAAGTACATAAAAGGTTTCAGACAAAACCGTGCCCTTCTAAGCAAAGTTAGAACTCAAGTTAGATAAAAAAAAGAACAGCAACAACAAGTTGATGAGAATATTGTAGTGCCCTTAATAACGCTTTTAGGAAGACACATACTCTAAGACATATCATTCGCCCGAACAGTTCAGTTCATTTAAAAGCTGTATTACTTTAGTTGGCAGTTTCACGCTGTCATAAACATTAAGAACATATCTTTGCAGGAACGTGTAAACGTTCATGCATTCTTTCGGGTACTGTATGTTACAAACGAAATATATTAGCAGTAAACTTAAGTTTGATTGTTCGTGCTGTGTTAAAGTACATTGGAAAGACAATGTAATCAACTAATTAGTCTTACAAGAATTGCCGGCTACTGCTACTAATCTGATCATCACCACACTTGATCGCATCGGCCAGAAGTCTATGTTTTGACCAAAAAATTCACTCTCAAGAAGTAAAAATAAACGAGTCTGGTTCTCGGGTGCACGGGACCCGATTCGAATGAAATTCATACAGATGGTAGGGCCACTTTCCCAGTTTTTAAATTGGCCGTTAAAATACTTTGCGTTTTATAGACAAGAAGAATATGCTCGTTTTACTATGTCCCCTGGTAGCCATTTTGACAAGCAGGAAAACAAGCACAACCATATTAATTTCGTAATTTCTCTGAAAGTACTCTTTTGACATAAACCAAATTAGCTGTAGAGCTTAAATAGATATTGAAGTTTTTAAATATCATAAAATCTATTTGGGGAAAATTATATTCTGGGAATGGTTGCTGAAACACCTGGGGAAAATTGCAAAAAAATTCCAAAATTGGCAATATTGAGGGCTCTAATATTTGGTTCAAACAGGCTTTAGAGAGAGAAAATCAGCTTCAAAAGTATCTTTTATCATCTTGCCTGTTACCTCCATTTAGTTAATAAGGTTTTGGCCAACGAATTTGATAAAATATGAATTGATACAAAACCTGCCTTTAAGGTTTTTGGGAATTTCTTCAGGATGCTCTCGTCGCGTGGTTGCTCCAGTGTCTCTTCCTCGCTGGCTTCATTTTCTTGACCAAATCTAGCGCAGACTCTAATCTCACGGTTACTCCAATCGAAAATCCAGTTTGCCGTGTTTTAGACCAGAGATCATAATACAAGTAGCCCGCCTACCCTTGACAAAGAATAGTTGACAAGGTCAAAACATGGTCGTAATACCTGCGATTTCTGCCGTCGAGCATCTAAATTCATCAATATTATCCAACCAGGAAGTGAAGTTGATGTGTCGAGATCAATATACAAAGCAAATTTAGGCTTTTGAACGATCCAAAGTAACGTCAATGGCTAAAATCGAGTCAGATATTGCGATGGCCCATAAGCCCAGAATGGTGAATCGGTCAGTACAAAATGCAGACTAAGTATAAATAAATAAATACGTGATGGAATGTCATTTCATATTTTACCTACTGTCACGCAATTGTCCCTTTTCAGGAAAATTAGCTCCTTGCTCGTTTTTCATATCGATAACACGCAATGTGATAGCGCGGACAAGTGACACATCACATGACCATCTTAGCACAAAGTCCACTGTCTTGGCATGCGGCAGCATGGCGGCCTTCTGAAGAAGTCTGCTTGTTAATCAGGTAAGGAGCTGATGAATAGCCTCTTTTAAACCGATGTCTGTGCATCGGAAAGTAGTCCGATTTCTTAAACCTTGACCTTGCATGTGTGCGTTAATTGTGTGTGAGAATGTGCTGTTTGTACGGTCGCATTTTTCAAATGACGAATTACCTTTGTAGCTTTACATCAAATTGTATTTCGACAATTCTTTTTTTTTCCGTTATCAGGTCGACCTCACTTTAAGTTCAGACAGTGCTGAAGATGAAGAGGAACTCCCCTCTCTGGTGAGTAAAATTGTCTTACATGTAGCCTCATCTATAACTTAAAGTAGTTTCCTGAAACAGTCCAAATTGTTTGCTGGCTTGGTCAGTGGTTATTTTTCCTAGCAAGTAGAGCAATCAAACCTTTACCATGTATTAAACACTGAACATGTTGATGTAGACGTTCTGTAGGTCGATTTAAGATGAGTTTTAACTGCCATCCACATAAGTAATGAGGCTACTTGCCCTTTAACTGGCACGTTGGGAGTTAACCATTTGCCTGGAAACACCGGTTCATTCCATCAGAAAAATTCTGGAAGGGAGGTCTTACCAAGGATAAATGTTTCTCCATTTTACTGGTGCATGTGTAACCAAGTCAATTCTAGGTGCTGTTTGAAACACTGAAAGGTTTAACTTTGTTTGTAGAGAATGAATTGAAGCTACATGTAGAAGAGTCTTTGAATGAAACATAAACATTGAAACTCATGGAAACGTCAGTTGCTCAACTTATCAGTCCAGGCAAAAGTATGAAACCTGGTTACAAAACTATATACCTACACAAAATTATCTATGGCAGCTAGGTAATGCAGAAAATCCAGGAAGTGTGAGGTGTTCCTGGAAATTCGTTTGGCTGCTAGATATTTCAAGTATTTCATTTAGGGGGTCAGGATAAACAGTTGTATCGTAATAAGCAATAGTGGAGAAAGGGACACTTTATAAATTTATTATATTTATTACATCAAGTGTTCATGGAGTGTAGATGGAGTGAGGTGGAAACCCTTATTTACAATGGCCCAAGGGAAGGCAAATGTAAACATTGAAAGATTTTGTACAGATTTGTCTTTTTCTCACTTGCACATTCCAGGTAAACTTGTAATGTGATAGGGTCTAGTGGTTTCAGGTAGTGTGGATTACTTGGCTGGTGGCATGTTTAAAAGGCTTTCTACATGGTGGAAGGCTAGAAAATTTAGAGGAGTTATTAAATCATTTCCTTATTAGAAATTTCATTTGATTTATTTTATAATATATATTTTTTTAATACTTTCTTATAATTTACATTTGCATTGCTATTTTGGGGTTCTGCTCACCTAACCTTAAGGCCAATGAACCACAGGTGATATGTAATGCTAGGTTTTTGAAGGTATTTGCCCAAAACACAGGAGCAGGTGAAGTCAAGTTTAAAAAGGTACATAATATCCCTAGAGTTAGGTTTGTTACAGCTTCTCTTAAAGTCACTGAACCATAGGCAGGTGTGATGTACTTGGTTGTAACAAAGTTATTGCGAAAATGCCAAAAGAGTGTTGATGTTGCTATTCACATTGTTACAGTTATTAACATTATTATTAAAAAAAAAAAAAAAAAAAAAAAAACTAATCCTCATCGGGCCCATGAGGACTCTTAAGGCCGACCAGAAGATTGCGCCATCCATCCCGGTCTGCCGCCGACGCGGCCGCAGCCCCCCACGAATGCCATCCCAGCTGGTTTCTTTCTTTCTCCACAGTTCTTCTCCACGTTTCTCTCGGCCGGCCTCGCCTCCTTTTACCTTCAGGAGCCCATGTTAGTGCAGTCCTCGAGATGTTGTTAGGACTAGTCCTCAATATGTGCCCTATCCATCGCCATCTTCTCACTCGTATAAGGGCTGATATCGGCGTACTCCCTGTTGTTTTGTAAAGCTCTTCGTTGCTAAGATGGTTAGGCCAGAATCTCCGCAGCACTCTCCTAAGGCATGTGCGGTGAAACACATCCACTTTGTTAAGATCAGTTGTTGTTACTCTCCACATTTCAGCTCCATACAGTAACACGGACAGCACGTTTGAGTTCAGGATTCGCATCTTGGTCTTCTGGCTGAATCTGCTTGACCTCCAGATGTTCTGAAGTCTGGTGAATGCAATTCTAGCCAGTGCTAGTCGCCTCTTGATGTCAGCTTCTTATTATAGTATTATTATTGCTGATTAGCTGATTACTTGATGTTAATGCGGCAGTGTAGCATGTCCACAAGACCAGTTTAATTGCTTTGTCTACAATTGTTCTGCGGGAAAGTATTTTTAAAATATATAATTTATGTTATATTTCCGTTAAATACAAAAACCTCACATGTCAGGGTGTTATGAATAAATAGAGATTGGTATTTAATTTGTTAAGCGAGATACAACTTTGAGTAAGAATCTTGGGTTAAATAAAAGAATGGCAGGGTTCTGACATCTGCAATGACCTGCAATGTGCCTTATATTATTTTTTTAGATTACATGAAAAACGGCGACTTTTTTTAACTTTTGTTGTGTGTTAACATCTCACATCAATTTAGTACCTAGGCAAATGTTATATGTGAACATCATTGCTTTTATACCCTTTAACACTGAAAATCATTGCCAGAAATCTGAGACAAGATGGCAGCCAAGCATGCGCAATACGGTCAAAATGGCGGTAAATTCGTGTAAGGAAATGTATAAAGAAAGGAAAAATTTTGCAAATGTACCAGTTATGAGCTCATTGGTGTTCAGTGCTCGACTCGAATTATGATAAGTGCAGTACGAGTTACGCATTTCAAAAAAACTTATTTATGTATACTTAGTCTGCATTTTGTACCTAGTCTGCAGTCTGCATTTGTACCTAGTCTGCATTTTGTACCCGGTCTGCAGTCTGCATTTTGTACTGACCGAATGGTGAATAAACTGAACGAGTAGGCCGGAAGTCCGAGAGGCATCACTGCTGACCGGATGTAACACAATGTAATGGGATGTAACACCGGATGCAAGTACAAAGTGTAATGATATCCTCTTGTAATGGGTTTGTTTTTACAATGGCAATGATGAAGAAAGCCAAACCAAAAAAGGACGGGTACAAGTGCAATCTGCATCTTTGGCACGCACAGAATGAATTTCCTTTCTTTGTGCATACCTGTATCGGCAGACAGAGTTCGAACGTTCAAGAGTTCTTAGAAAAACGAACTTCCTTGTTCTCATTCAAGCCTACACGTCATTTATTGTTAACGAAAGCCTGAACATATTTTAACACCTGTCAGCACTTCTGAATTTATTGTAGCTAAACCAAGAGATGACAAATTGTATTCTCCCTTATATAAACTTCAATCGGCGACATAATTAGTTGATAGGATAATTTGGTTTTATCAACTGAGTTGATAATGTGAATTAGCCACCGTAAAGAGATTCGAAAGCTGACGTTTCGAGCGCTAGCCCTTCGTCGGAGCGAATCGAGGCATTGTGGGTTGTGTGTGGTTTATATAGAGAAATATGGAGCTACGCTATTGGTTGGTGCCTGGCAACGTGAAAAAACAACAGAATAAATTAGTTGAATGAAAAGCGTTCGTTGATACCGTGAGGATTAACAGTGCCGATTTGAAAAATAAATTTTTGTTCTAGAGTTTTGCGGCTTTCTGTGCCTCCTTGATGTAGGGAGAGGCCACAGACCGCCATATGTTGCTTCGAATGATTCGGCAGATTAAAGTGTCTAGCGACCGGTTTAGATGCGTTTTTGTCGTCTTTCTCAACGTCGCGAAGATGTTCTCGGAATCGGTCGCCTAGTCGTCTACCTGTTTCGCCGATATATAACTTTTTGCCGAGAGTGCAAGTTATACAGTAGATGACATTGGCTGAGGTACAGGTAAAATGATCAGTGATTTTAATAGATCGCTTGGACCCCGACAATTTCTCAACGTTACAAATGAAAGGACATGTTTTGCATCGTGCGCGTGCACATTTAAAAGTACCGGGTTGTTCACTCGTTTGGAAAGAACTTCTGACTAAAAAGTTAGCTATGTTTTTGTCGCGTTTAAATGAAATTAATGGCGGTTGCGAAAAGATTCTCCCAGTATCGGGATCATTTTGAAGTAATTTAAAGTTTTTGAGAATGATGGATTTTACTGCGTGGTTGTGAGGGTGAAATGTGAGAGTGAATGGAATTCTATTATTATTCTCCTTCTTAGACGTTTGTAGTGCTGACTGCCGATCGATTTGTTGGGCGCGATGATGGCCTGCTTGAACAACAGAGGCAGGATAGCCACGTTTGTCGAAAAACTCGCACATTTCCTCTGATTTTAAGGAAAAATCAGAGTCCTCACTACAAAGGCGGCGAAGTCTAAGAAACTGCGAATAAGGAATGGAATTCTTGACATGTGATGGATGTGAAGATGAATACAACAAATAACTATGAGAATCTGTGGGTTTGTAGTGCACACTGGTGCATAAACCGTTGCCTTCGACAGAAACTTTAATATCTAGAAATGCTAAAGAGGTGTCGGAAATTTCCCAGGTATATTTAAGAGCCGGATGAAACGAATTAACAGCAGTTATAAATTGATTGAGTTCCTCTCTGGTGGAGGAAGTTGCGCCGACACAGTCGTCAATGTAGCGACGGTAGAGGTCAGGTTTGGGGCCGTTGTATTGATTGAAAAATTGGTGTTCAATATAGCCTACGAAAAGGTTGGCGTAGCTGGGTCCCATTTTGGTACCCATGGCCACCCCATTGATTTGTTTATAATAACTGTCAGCGAATGAAAAACAGTTTAGTGTTAAAACTAGTTCAGCCAGGCGGAGCAATGTTTCCGAGCTTGGTTCCTTAACAGTACGTAAATCGAAAAAATGTTTGAGGGCTAGAAGACCTTCGCCATTAGGGATGACGGTGTAAAGAGATGTAATATCCATAGTGAAAATAAGTTTGTCTTCGCCCAGGAAATTGAAATCACGAAAAATTTGGAGTGCGTGTTGACTGTCTTTAACATATGACGGTAAAGATCTGACGATAGGTGCCATAATTTTGTCTAAATAGCTAGAAATGAGTTCGGTAGGGCAACTACACGCAGAGACAATAGGTCGGCCTGGGTTGTTAGGTTTGTGAATTTTAGGTAAAAAGTAAATACATGAAGTTCTAGGAGTGGTGATGATCAGATTAGTAGCAGTAGCCGGCAATTCTTGTAAGACTAATTAGTTGATACATTGTCTTTCCAATGTACTTTAACACAGCACGAACAATCAAACTTAAGTTACTGCTAATATATTTCGTTTGTAATATACAGTACCCGAAAGAATGCATGAACGTTTACACGTTCCTGCAAAGATATGTTCTTCATGTTTATGACAGCGTGAAACTGCCAACTAAAGTAATACAGCTTTTAAATGAACTGAACTGTTCGGGCGAATGATATGTCTTAGAGTATGTGTCTTCCTAAAAGCGTTATTAAGGGCGCTACAATATTCTCGTCAACTTGTTGTTGCTGTTCTTTTTTTATCTAACTTGAGTTCTAACTTTGCTTAGAAGGGCACGGTTTTGTCTGAAACCTTTTATGTACTTGTTTTTAAATAGTCAGTCTTGAGTGTGCATCTCTGTAGCCAAGGGGAAGGGTGTTTTTCTCACTGATTAAATACTTGATTTAGAAACTATATGGAACCTGAGTTGTGGTCAGTAGTCATAATTGTATGTACTCCAAAGTTACTTTTTTCCGTGCTTTGTTCACTGCAAAGCGTGTTAACGCAGCACCTGAATGGTGTTGTTATAACACAACTGAAAGTGTCGATTAACTCAAAATTGGTGTCAAATTATTATTTGTGTAAATTTACCTTATTCTGGTGTGCACACAGCTGCACGGTGTTTCACCCCATTTAAGTGTCATAGGTACACTTTTTTAGTGTAAATGAAACACTAAAGAGGTGTCAAATAAGCATCATTGTGGTGTATTTTAACACCTCAATTGGGTTACATGAACACGCCTTCGGTATCAATGCACCCTTTTTTGGAGTAAAATTACCCTGATTCTGTGTTCCTATAGCACCGCGCAGGTGTCTTTCAACGCAATAAAAATAATACTTATTCGCAATTTACACCATGTTGGTGTAAATGTACGCTGTTATAGTGTTAATAAAACACTAAATTGGTGTTCACACAGCTGCAAGAATTTACACTTTTTTAGTGTTACCATAACACCCTTGATTTTTCTGTGTGTTTGCGAAACAGCTTCTACAAACCATCGTTTTGATACTACTTCTATGCATCATATCAATTCCAAACTTTGCGCATCCGTAGCTTAGATTTAAGCCTTAAATTTCCCGGGTAAACCTAAGTTCTGGACTCCCTCATTGACGAGAAAAACCGAGGTGAATTTTAATAAGGTGCTTTTCCCATACTAAAACAAGGGAAATAAGCGAATTTTAGAAGCCGAATTGATACTACTTTTCCGTTACCAAATGATGTTGAAAGGGTTTTGATAGAAGCCGGGGTAAACCTAACCGCAACAACTGTTTGAGTTTTCGTAATGGAGTGAAATTTATACCATGTTTCACAACTTTCCACCATTTTCTTTGTATTTTGGTTCCTTTGTCTGGCGACCGCTATTCAAATTTCGCGCTGAGTCGTATTAAAAATCCCGGATGTGTCGCGGAATTCTGGGCGATGGCAATTCGAGATTGACGTACGATTTGCAGAATTAATTTGAACGTGATCGTGAAGATTACTTGGAAACGATTCGAAAGCAGGAGCGAGCTATCAGCTTCAACAACAGATTCTGAACAAGATTTAGCCATGTATTCGACGCGACTGTAATTATTACAACATCGATAAGGTTAAGCGCACCAACTAACACCACTCTTTTTATCGCGAAAAAATTGTGGAAAAGACCCCGCTCCCCATTTAATGTTGCTTGCTTGTTCCGCAAGATCACAGCAATTACGGTACATATTGCTTGGGGGAGGGGGGGGGGGGGGGGTGGGGAAAGGGGCTCAACGGACAAGCTAGGAGAGCAAAAAGGGATCACAGTGACGAAATAGGGGGTTACTAAAAAAGGTGAATGCCAACAGTTTTGTCGCTGATTGTTGATTCAGTTTAGTAAAGCCAATGGATTACGGCTACCCCTCATAACCAATTACAGCCATTGCGAGGTTTACCTTCAAACTGAACAAATGAGCAACTTCTCGGTAGGGAAAAATCGTTCAAACGAAATAGAAAGGACCACAAGTAATAACCCTAGTCTTATGGGAGGCTATTACGCAAGCTACATGGCCCAGCCTCTATTAAACTGAATAATGGGTTCACGTATGGCTCCTTCCACCGGTTTCCCGATACGCCCAGAATTCCGTACTTGAAACATACGCTTTTTAGGTTCGACAGCGTTAGTTTGGCCCGAAGCTCGTCATCTCTGCTCGTACGGCACAAGTTTACTCTCCTGTACGAGTAGCAGCAACCGCGACTCTCGACCTCTGACATAGCTTGTTGTTCTTAGCCTTTCCGTGATTTTGGCTATCACATCACGAATCAAGTTTGCTCTTTCTTCAGTGTCTACCTCGGCCTCTGCGACATCCTTCTTCTTGGCGGCCATACGCTAAAAGTATGAAGTGATTTGTTGCGCCGTTAATAAATCATCAACGGCGAATAGTCTTTTTCCATCCTGTCCATAAGCTCATCTCATCTGCCTGGCCAAGTCCTCGTCGCTGCTTTTCTTTCCAGTCTGTTCATCAAGGTTGTACTTAAGATCGAGAATTTTTTTTGCTCCTGCGTAAACCACACATTTCTCGGACTGGATTTCAACGCCCAACCCATTTGGCATGTGTCTGAAGCACGCTGCGTCAGTGGACAATCTCCGGGGCTGCTTCTTTAAAGACCGAAGCACATGGTCCATGATTAAGACAACCACATTGGAGTCGCAGCTGATGATGGTCGAAGCAGTGACAATTATTGTGAATCAAGCAACTCTGATTCGTCTGAAGACGGTACAAACCCGACCGTCGGAGGACGCGAGACCAGTCAAAAGACCAGAATTTTCACCTGTCCGGAGCGGACCTTAACGAAAACTTTCATCAGGTATTCAGCTTTGGAGCGCCACTGTCAGTTTGGCGAACACGAGATCCATGAAGGACAAACTCGGAAACAACAAAGCCTACCAGTTTGTGATGCTCCACAAAAAAAAAAAAAATTCTGTCAACTATTCTTTGTCAAGTGTAGGCGGGCTACTTGTATCATGATCTCTGGTCTAAAACACGGCAAACTGGATTTTCGATTGGAGTAACCGTGAGATTAGAGTCTGCGCTAGATTTGGTCAAGAAAATGAAGCCAGCGAAGAAGAGACACGGGAGCAACCACGCGACGAGAGCATCCTGAAGAAATTCCCAAAAACCATAAAGGCAGGTTTTGTATCAATTCATTTTTATCAAATTCGCTGGCCAAAACCTTATTAACTAAATGGAGGTAACAGGCAAGATGATAAAAGATACTTTTGAAGCTGATTTTCTCTCTCTAAAGCCTGTTTGAAACAATATTAGAAGCCCTCAATATTGCCAATTTTGGAATATTTTTGCAGTTTTCCCCAGGTGTCTCCAGCAACCATTGCCAGAATATAATTTCCCCAAATAGATTTTATGATATTTAAAAACTTCAATATCTATTTAAGCTCTGCGGCTAATTTGGTTTATGTGGAAAGAGTACTTTTAGAGAAATTACGAATTAATATGGTTGTGCTTGTTTTTCCTGCTTGTCAAAATGGCTAACAGGGGATATAGTAAAACGAGCATATTCTTCTTGTCTATAAAACCCAAAGTATTTTAACGGCCAATTTTATAAACTGGGAGAGTGGCTGTACCATCTGTATGAATTTCATTCGAATTGGGTCACGTGCACCCGAGAACCAGACTCGTTTATTTTTACTTCTTGAGAGTGAATTTTTTGGTCACAACATAGACTTCTGGCCGACGCGATCAAGTGTGGTTATCAAGGCGATCCAAATATGGCTGTTTTTGTTTATCCCCCAGGTAGCCTACCTCCACACAAAAATTGAATGGGGGTTAATTTTTTCATTTCCAACTTTGCTTCACTTTTTTAGAGAATTGCTCTTCAATGTACAAAGATCTGAAATATCACTGGATCCTATGGC